>JAJOOO010021376.1:0-13560 GCA_029582685.1 Solanum piurae
CCAAATTGAAAAAAAGTTATTGATTTATTAGTATTGGTTTAGCTGTTTTGATAACAGTTTTGAATTTTTTTCTTATCGGGTTATCGGTTCTTAACGGGTTAGATAACCCGATAGTAAATTAAATAATTATATTTATACCATTTTGTATATAAAGTCCTTGACTTAGAATTTGGTTTCTTAATTTTATTTCTGGTTGTCTCAAACACTTCATTATTCTACAATGTAAAAATGTTTGCTTTTGAGCAAGATGTAACTTGTGAACTCATGTGCATGGTTCATTTAGTTTGTCACCTTGTTTCTAAGTGATTTTCAATATATTTTTTTTGTGTCACATCTTAACGGTTAAATCGATAATCAAACCGATAATGATAAAAAATCGATAAACCAATAACCGATAAGCCAATATCTTAATGGTTCGATAACGGTTTAGCATCTCTACAAACTGATAACCAATAGGCCAAACCGATAAACTTCAAAACCGAACCGACCGATACACAACCCTATTAGGTTATGTTGAAAAATAATTCAGATATAAATTACTAAATAAATAATGTCAAGTTGAGAACGTCCCAAGGTATTATGCTTTTCTTCTGTCTATAAAGAAGAACGTGATATTATTTATCAAGATCGTGACTACAATTTTGTGTATCTCCTTAATTCTTCTCTCTGGAGTTTTCTTGAGATTTAAGAATCGTTAATAGCTTATTTCTCGAACGTAGAATGATTTAGGCTCCTTCCATGATTCGAGGATCATTAATAACATATTTCTCAAATATTGGATGATTAAGACCTCTTTGTAATGTATTTGATCGCTAGGAATGTCTGACATTAGGTTTTTGAAAGACAATATTTGATGCTTTGATCTCTTTATGAGTATATCATGAGTTTATGAGATATTCAAGAAGTCTCCTCAATAAAATGTGTATTCCTTTTTTATAGGTATGAGCTAAAATTTAGGGTGAAGTAGCTTTCATGAAACTCGAATGGACCTTAAAATTTGAGAACAAGGATCGAGCTCGTCTCATAGTCTTATTTTAAATCTGGTAAAATTTAATGTCGACCCTTGGACCCCATGAAAAATATAGTACAAATTGATTGGCAATAAAATATCTTTTGTTGTCGTTGAAAATCCGTCTCCTTCAAAATGTCATAAAGCACACATAATTAAGGCAAATGTCTTAAAGATCGTATGAACATATTCCCCTAAATGACATAGTGGCAAAATACATGCATACATGACATATATATTCAAATAATTAAACTACTTTTTATGTGAAGAAAAAAAAGAAGCATAAATTGCATGAGGAAAAATGAGAGGGGGAAGTAGTAGAATCAAAGAATAGATTTGTATTCTCACATTGTCAAATGTGTATATATAAATAGTAGTGTTCTTACATGGTCTATATAGCTCAAAATAAAAATAAGATTATATAGAAGCATATGAAGAAATGATAAAAGAAAAGAGGGTCTTACATGAAGGGTAAGTGCCTATTTGATAGCCAAGGATGACTTGCCTGCATCATTAGTTCTTGAGGTTTGTGATATATCATGTATATGCCATGTATACAAGCATTCTTCTTTGATGGCCAGGCAGTCTCCTTGGCTACTCTAATAGGTTCCTCTCATTCATGCTAGACTCTTCTCTTCTTTAAAATTTTAAAAAATAGAGGTGGATTTAAAATTTAAATTTTACTGGTTTATCTTTTATATTTTGTATCAATTACATTTTTTTGGGTGTGATAATCATGGTGTTTGCCTGTCTGGGTTAGTTTCCGCACACCTTAACTAATTCCACATACAAGATATTTCTCACCTCCCACCAACAATAAGTACCATGGTGCTATTCTCGAGACCTCGTGGTTCTTAATTTACTTCATTGACCAGTAGCTAGGTCACACCTTGGGTGTTATCCGTTGCATTTTTAAAAGTACGCCATAACTTGTGCTTTTTCTTTTTATTTTCTATATGGAGGCGAATATAAGATTTTAAATTGATAAGGTGCATAATTCCATTACAAATTTACTTATTTGTCATAACAAGTAAATGCAATAATCCAATCCTTCGTTTTGAGTACTTGCACCCTATTTCATGATATGAAACTTCTCATAGGTTCTCATACATGGTGTTTTGGGATTTGTTGGGATTTGACTTTGACGGCATTTCTGATTTTTTTTCATGGGACGAGTATGTGAAAATTCTTTTTGATAATGGGTGATGGTGAGATTTAATTCCAGGACTTATGTCTGTTTTGATATCATTCTAAAATGTGCAATCATTTCTTCTAAAAATTTAAGCTATTAGAAAAAATACACTTATTATTTAATTATATTCTCAATATTCTTGATTTTCTACCAAGATGCTTATATTATTTACTTGCATAGAATTGATTAAACTTGTCTTTCCTTTTAGCAACTACTCTTTGTTAGAAGGACACAAGGTGTTTGGTAGTAGTGAAAAAAAGTTGGAAGGTCAAATATTTGTCCTGTAACAAGTTGTCCTTGTTCTAGCAAAGAACAATTTAAATATAAAAAAAAATTAAAGACCCAAAGATTATTGGTTTTGTTGCCTAATTAAACCTTCTACTAATTGTATTCTATTTATATTATTCAGATTTACCTAATATTCCCTTTTAGGTTATCCATTCCTCTGCTTAATTCTATAACTTGTAGTAGTAATATTTTGGTGAAAATACATTGTTTTTTTCTGTCTTTTTGGGAGGAAAAAAATACCTTATTTATTTTTTAGCTTATATGACTTTATTATGTGTAAAAGCTATATATATCTTGTTTTAGTTGAACTAATATTTGCTTTTTCATAATCCTATATTTTAAGCTAAGTCACTTTGAACAACCAAGCACTCCACATTATTAATTAAAAATATTAAGTCATCAGATTTTTACATTATCAATTTAATTTAGTTGAATATAACAAGTTAATATATGAACATTTAATCAGGGACGAAGCTATAGAGAAAGCTATGAGTTCAACGTCAGAATTAAGTAATTTTGGCCAAAATTATGTATTTTTATTAAGATTGTCATCATCACTTAATATGAATAAATATTAATTATTTAAAACTTGATTAATAAATATTTTTTAATTCTTTTTTACTCAAACTGCATTTTAGGATGTTTCTGTAAGTCTAAGTTAACCAGCAAGATATATAAATCTTTACTCTATCAAATTGTATAGACTTCCTTAAATAGATCAGAATTGGCTATTTTAATTTATTCCTATTATTTTATGTGAATGAGTCTTGAGTGTCAAATTTTTTTACCCAAGAAGAAAAGTAATCACAAAAATAAAAAAAAAAAAATCATGAAAATTTCCACCTTCAAATACTCGGGGTGAATCTAGGAGTTCGGGTTCACATAAATTCAATTTTTTGCATATGTAATTATTAAGAAATTTATTAAATATCTGTAAATTTTCAATACTTTTATTAAAGCTCTGATTATTCTTAATTCACACCGCGTAAAGCCTATTTTATGAAATAATATGTTTGATGCTTGTCGTATCCGCCTTAATTCTTTTAACCAAACACACTATTGAATGATTGGTTGACCAAATCAACTTATGTTATTCTCATGTTTCATTTAATTCTTTTTATTAAAAAATGTGTTTTAATTAGCTTTTATATACATATCAGTTAAGTCAACTAAAAAATAACTATAGATAACAATTCATAAGAAACAAATAAAAAAAAGTAAATTGTTTCCTACAACAGATTCAAATTAATTATACACTATTAAGAATGCTTTAAAAATTCTTCAACTATTAGGAATCATGATCAACCATATGAAATGCATTAAAAATGATTTGTCCTCCATTGCGCGCAATTTATGTCACACATATTTTTTAAGTCCGTTTTAAAAGAAATAATGCACTTTAAATTGGAAAATAATTAATTTTACATTTATATGGGGATTTTTACACATAAAATCATTTGAATTGACGATTTAGGTCATATTTAAAAGTCTCGTGAGTATTAAATATTTTTTACAACCACATAAATTTCATATCAATTCAAACCTATCTATGTTACACATACTCACATGTATTGGAACAATTTTTTTTCCTATTTGGCGTCCGATATTATTATTGGAGCTCGATTAATCTGAATTTGCCCAGCATAGAGCCCTATTCGGAAGAAAGCGCTCCCTACCAACGACTTTTTTCATATTTAGACTCGAATCCGAGAATTCTAATTATTAAGGAAGGAACAGTGTCATCCACTGACCACATTCTTTGATGGTGTATTGGAACAATTTCATCATTAGGTATTAAGTGGTACTTACTCATATTTGTTTTAAAACCACACAAATTACATTTCAATTCAAACCTATGTGTTACAACTTACACATACTCACATGTATTGGAACAATTTTTTATTTTTTTTTGTTTTTCATCTGGTGGCTGGTATCCTCATTGAAGCCCAACTAATCAGGATTCGCACCACGTAAGGACCCAAGGGGGGGGGATTTTTTCATATCCAAGGCTCGAACTCAAGACCTCTATTTAACGGATAACAACCTCATCCACTGCACTGCATTGTACTGTATTGGAACAATTTCATCATTAGGTAAAAAGTGATACTTGCTCATATTAGTTATACTAATCCTAACTTAAAAGCTACCAAATCCATCTCATTATACAATATATATACTCATACAATTTATCTCAATTTCATCACCACTAACCAACCTTCTTTACATACAAAAATTTCTTCTATAACAAGTCTTTATTAGATTTTGAGTCATCATGGCTAAATTATTGAGTTTATTCATCATGGTCACATCTATTCTTGCTTTTGCACCAATATTATGTTTGTCTAGCAAGACCAATTATTATGGTTACTTATATCCACAATTTTATGATTGGTCATGCCCAAATGCAAAAGAAATTGTCAAGTCTGTTGTTGCTAAGGCCGTAGCTAGAGAAGCTCGAATGGCCGCCTCTTTGCTTAGGCTTCATTTCCATGATTGCTTTGTCAAGGTACGTAAATCATTTTTACTAGATATTTTTAATAATGTCTCTTGGGAAGCTTAGGTGTGTGTTTCTTATTTTGTATATTTTTATTGTAGTGTATAAGTAGATATTGCTACTTTTTCTCAAATCATAGAACTCCCTCTTTAATGACTTATTTTCCGATGTTTGATTGTCTGATAATACGTTTTTTCGAAAACACTTTCCATAAATAAATAAAAAATATGACTTCCCTCGCTTATGGGAGGAAGTCAATTTCTTAGCAATTATCTTTTTCTTCTTTACTTCAAATCACAAACTATTTTTAGTAATTAATATTCAAAAGTTCCATCAAACACAATGTAGTTTGTTATTAATATTATTATCAATCTTTAATACTATTATTTATTGTTCAAAAAAGATATTTTCCACTCTCTAACTAAATACTAGAAAAATACTTTCTAAAAAATAAAAGTGTTTAGCCTAAATTTATAAGCTAGTCAAATTATGTTATAAATATTTTTTGACTTATTACATATTTGATAAATATCCAGACTTTCTATAATTCAAAATTAACCAAAAATTATAAGTCGATCATTCTCAATTTATGACTTTTCAACTTATAAATACTTTTAATTTGACTAATTTTTATTATTATTTTATCAGCTATTTACAATCCGTTAACTCAGACGAATTAACTAACTATATATTTTTTATTTTATGATCATGTAGGGGTGTGATGCATCATTGCTTCTAGACAGCAGTGGAACAATAATAAGTGAAAAATTATCAAACACCAATAGGAATTCGGCACGTGGATTTGAAGTAATTGATGAAATTAAATCTGCACTTGAAATGGAATGCCCTCAAACTGTCTCTTGTGCTGATATATTGGCACTTGCTGCAAGGGATTCTACTGTTCTAGTAAGTACAACATTTTTACTTTTGCTTTGATTCTATAGTTTGTATTAGAAAATCTACTCCCTCTGTTTACTTTTATTTGTCACTTATCCTTAAATGAAATTTTCATTTTTAGTTGTCACTTTTGACATATCAAGAAAAGACAATTATATTTTTTCATGTTTTATCATCAGCATTAAATACTTTTTACAAATCATTTTTCAAGACTTAAACTAAACATTATTTAATAAGGATAGTCTGATAAAATACGTATATCAATAATTATTTTCTTAATGAGTATGCCAAGTCAAACAACGAGCGGGAGAGTATTAAATATGTATAGATATACAATTATGAACTCAATAATTGAAACAAGCTATGAGTTCGTGGTAAGTTCAGAAGTCATAAACCTAGGGTTGTTCGGTTAGTGGGACAAGGAATAACAATTCTCATAGAATAAAATAATTTTTTTTAAAAGTTAGTCCTTTGTTTGATGAGTATTAATTAGTCTTGAGCTACATGTTGTATTAAAATGGTGGGATTAACTATTCTATATAGCATGTAGAATAGCTAATCTCATAGAATATTCTTATCTATTTGATTCTAATTAAGTTTGAAAAAAGAAAAGTTATAAATACTATGATTTAGTAGGTTAGTTACCATTTTGACAAGATTATGAGATGATTCTTATCTTATAGATTTACCTATAATTACTTTAATCTAATTGTATAATTATTTTTTTAATTTATATTATCAGCATATAAAACTTAAATTCGATTATTATTTATGCAGGCTGGTGGACCAAGCTGGGAGGTTCCATTAGGAAGAAGAGATTCAAGAGATGCTAGTATAAGTGGCTCCAACAATAACATTCCTGCTCCAAACAACACATTTAATACTATTCTCACTAAATTCAACTTAAAAGGACTTGATCTTGTTGACCTTGTTACTTTATCTGGTAAAACTTACTTTATTACTTTTAACTTTTATATATCTAAAAGATAATTACAAGTAAAGTGAGTAATTTATATTGAAAAATTGGTATCACTTTATACCATATCCAATGGGAAATAAAAACTTAAAAGGGTTATTCATGCTTGGATAAAACAAGTTAAATAACAAAACTCCCCTTCTATCAAAGCCCTTACAACTTTCAATTAAGATCAAGGTTAAAATTGGAATTCAAAATTTTTACAATATAAAATCAAACATATAGCTTAGATTATACATTATGTATATCCTAGTTATCACATTTTAAAAAAAATCATCATAAATGTTAAATAATCCATGAATTATTAGTATGTATCACAATCCCTATATAATATTGTTCACAAATCAAATAACCTTTTTAGTATTTTCTATGTATAAGTTAAATCTTTATTAGATTTTAACTAGACTAGTTATCATATCTAGGGCAGAGCTAGGTAGAATGAACCTCTTCAACAAGAAAATAATATTTTTATATATAGTTAAAAATATTTTTTGAATGTTAAGAGAGGACACAATTACCTCTTGTTTCTGCTTCTCTTTCTTTGTTTCGGGGAAAAGAGGTCCTACGAATAACAGGCACAAACAAGTTTTATTTATATATAGTACATGTTGAGCCCCTTTTGACTTTTTCGTGTATTTACTTCTTCATATTTGAAACCCTCTTAGTAAAAAACCTGGCTCGAAAATTGTTGTGCAGGGAGCCACACTATTGGAAATGCAAGATGCACTAGTTTCAAGCAAAGACTCTACAATCAATCAGGAAATAATTTACCAGATTATACACTTGACCAATCATATGCTGCACAATTGAGCACTATGTGCCCAAAATTTGGTGGTGACCAAAATTTATTTTTCTTGGATTATGTCACACCAACAAAATTTGATAACAATTACTACAAGAACTTGTTGGCTTCAAGGGGTTTGTTGAGTTCAGATCAAATTCTTGTGACAAAGAATCAAGCAACATTAGAATTGGTGAAATTGTATGCTGAAAATAATGAGATTTTTTTCGAGCAATTCGCGAAATCTATGGTTAAAATGGGAAATATTTCACCTTTAACTGGATATAAGGGAGAGATTAGGAAGAATTGTAGATACATGAACTAAAAAAAATGGTTATTGTGTTTGATATATTTGATGTATTTTTATGTTTTTATGTCAACATTGTTGTAAGTTTTTTTCTTCTTATTTTTAATGGTTAGTTTGTATTCATCCTCATATATTAAGTTCATCTTGGGTGGCCTTTGTCATAGTGTGCTAAATGTTAATGATGGTTTCGTATATATACTCATTTGAAGTACTTTCCTGGTAGGTTTTAAAATGTATATTTAGTGGGTGTTTGATCATGTTTTATTGTGAAATTTGAAGAAAAAAATAGTTTTTGTTTTCAAAGTGTAGAATGAAATTTGAAAGTTGAAAGTTGTGTTTGATCATGAATACAAATTGGAGTTGTGTTTGACTTTTTATGAGTAATGAGTGAAAAAGTGAAACACATTTTTGTTGTTTTCTAAATTCTTGAAAATTCTAAATTTTATGGTCAAACGTATTTTTCAGAGTTCAACTCCTGAAAAAAATTTAAAAAAAATCATTGTCAAACGCCTCCTTAACATTATTTTTACTTGGTTTTCACACAGACAACCCACCGACCCCCCAAAAAAAATATTTTTTCACACTTATCTTATTATTGGACAAAATTGAATCAATTGCTAGAAAAGAAGTTGCGAAAAATGACAAGTAAAGCTTGCTCAAGTGGTTCAACATCTCTATCATCTACTGGTAGATTTAAGGGTTTGAAACATACTGGAAGGTAAGTGGAAATACTATTGATCCTTTGGGAATTTGGAAAGAGCGGGAAAAAAAAGACACTAATAGGCTTGTTGCGTGCATAGAACAGATAAGGATTCTTGATGAGGCATTTACATGAGGATATAGTATATTTATATGTTGGCATTGATCCTTGAACTATTGTCAGTCTTAAAAATACCCCTTAACTTGACTAACTAAACTTAAATATACCCTCGATTTTGCAGCATTAATAAAATACACCCCTAAATTAAATTCTTCTACAATTGCTGATTTTTGGAAAATTAAACAATGTATGAGAAGTTTCAAATAGTGAAACAGGGTCAAATAAGGGTTGAATTGTTACATCCACTTGGTCAAATAAGGGTTGGATTGTTACATCCACTTGTTATGACAAATGAGTAACTTTGTAGTGGTATTATACACCTTGCCAGTTTAAAATTTTAGATCCGCTTCCATACAAAAAATAAAATAAAGAGCACAAATTCTAGCATAATACATTAAAAATGTAACAAATACAACAATAAACATAAAAAAAAAGTTGAACCAATGAAATTTTAATTCTGAATTCGCCTCGAATAAAGTAGAAGCTAAATAAGAAGAGAAGAGTCTAGCATGAATGAGAGGAACCTATTAGAGTAGCCAAGGAGACTGCCTGGCCATCAAAGAAGAATGCTTGTATACATGTCATATACATGATATATCACAAACCTCAAGAACTAATGATGCAGGCAAGTCATCCTTGGCTATCAAATAGGCACTTACCCTTCATGTAAGACACTCTTTTCTTTTATCATTTCTTCATATGCTTCTATATAATCTTATTTTTATTTTGAGCTATATAGACCATGTAAGAACACTACTATTTATATATACACATTTGACAATGTGAGAATACAAATCTAATTCTTTGATTCTACTACTTCCCCCTCTCATTTTTCCTCATGCAATTTATGCTTCTTTTTTTTCTTCACATAAAAAGTAGTTTAATTATTCGACTATATATGTCATGTATGCATGTGTTTTGCCACTATGTCATTTAGGGGATTATGTTCATACGATCTTTAAGACATTTGCCTTAATTATGTGTGCTTTATGACATTTTGAAGGAGACAGATTTTCAACGACAACAAAAGATATTTTATTACCAATCAATTTGTACTATATTTTTCATGGGGTCCAAGGGACGACATTAAATTTTACCACATTTAAAATAAGATTCTATGAGACGAGTTCGATCCTTATTCTCAAATTTTAAGGTCTGTTCGAGTTTCATGAAAGCTACTTCACCCTAAATTTTAGCTCATACCTATAAAAAAGGAATACACATTTCATTGAGGAGACTTCTCAAATATCTCATAAACTCATGATATACACATAAAGAGATCAAAGCATCAAATATTGTCTTTCAAAAAACTATTGTCAGACGTTCCTAGCGATCAAATACATTAAAAAGAGGTCTTAATCATCCAGCATTTGAGAAATATGTTATTAATGATCCTCGAATCATGGAAGGAGCCTAAATCATTCTAGTTCGAGAAATAAGCTATTAACGATCCTTAAATCTCAAGAAGAAAACTCCAAAGAGAAGA
This sequence comes from Solanum piurae, assembly GCA_029582685.1. Taxonomy (NCBI): domain Eukaryota; kingdom Viridiplantae; phylum Streptophyta; class Magnoliopsida; order Solanales; family Solanaceae; genus Solanum; species Solanum piurae. Next base: position 10,251 of record JAJOOO010021376.1, read on the forward strand.
ATTAAGGAGATCCACAAAATTGTAGTCACAATCTTGATAAATAAAATCACGTTCTTTATAGACAGAAGAAAAGCATAACACCTTGGGACGTTCTCAACTTGACATTATTTATTTAGTTTATATCTGAATTATTTTTCAACATAACCTAATAGGGTTGTGTATCGGTCGGTTCAATTTTAAAATTTATCGGTTTGGCTTATTGGTTATCGGTTTGTAGAGATGCTAAACCGTTATCGAACCATTAAGATATTGGCTTATCGGCTATTGGTTTATCGATTTTTGATCGTTATCGGTTTGATTATTGATTTAATCGTTAAGATTTGAAGAAAAAAAAAAACACTGAAAATCACTTAGAAACAAGTTGACAAACTAAATGAATCATGCACATGAATTCACAAGTTATATCTTACTCAAAAGCAAACATTTTTACATTGGAGAATAATGAAGTGTTTGAGACAACCAGAAATAAAATTAAGAAACCAAATTCTAAGTCAAGGACTTTATATACAAAATGGTATAAATATAATTATTTAATTTACTATCGGGTTATCTAACCCGTTAAGAAAAAATCTCAAACCGTTAAGAACCGATAACCCGATAAGAAAAAAAACCAAAATCGTTATCAAAACAGCTAAATCAATAACCCAATATTGAGGAGATCTCGAATATCTCATAAACTCATGATATACACATAAAGAGATCAAAGCATCAAATATTGTCTTTCAAAAAACTATTGTCAGACGTTCCTAGCGATCAAATACATTACAAAGAGGTCTTAATCATCCAGCATTTGAGAAATATGTTATTAATGATCCTTGAATCATGGAAGGAGCCTAAATCATTCTACGTTCGAGAAATAAGCTATTAACGATCCTTAAATCTCAAGAAGAAAACTCCAAAGAGAAGAATTAAGGAGATACACAAAATTGTAGTCACAATCTTGATAAATAAAATCACGTTCTTCTTTATAGACAGAAGAAAAGCATAATACCTTGGGACGTTCTCAACTTGACATTATTTATTTAGTTTATATCTGAATTATTTTTCAACATAACCTAATAAGGCTGTGTATCGGTCGATTCGGTTTTGAAGTTTATCGATTAGGCTTATTGGTTATCGGTTTATAGAGAAGCTAAACCATTAAGATATTGGCTTATCAGTTATTGGTTTATCGGTTTATGATCGCTATCGGTTCGATTATCGGTTTAACCGTTAAGATTTGACACAAAAAAAAAATTGAAAATCACTTAGAAACAAGGTGACAAACTAAATGAACCATGCACATGAGTTCACAAGTTACATCTTGCTCAAAAGCAAACATTTTTACATTGTAGAATAATGAAGTGTTTGAGACAACCAGAAATAAAATTTAGAAACCAAACTCTAAGTCAAGGACTTTATATACAAAATGGTATAAATATAATTATTTAATTTACTATCGGGTTATCTAACCCGTTAAGAACCGATAACCCGATAAGAAAAAAATTCAAAACTGTTATCAAAACAGCTAAACCAATACTAATAAATCAATAACTTTTTTTCAATTTGGGTTATCAATTTCGGTTCAGTTTTAAACAGCCGTATAACCTAAGCATAATTTAAGTATGAAACTAATTTAGAGTTTAGGGGGGTTATGATCCATTATCTCTGCCCCTTTGCATTGGATTGCCTCCTACTTTCATCCTTTTCTAATTGTATCATTTATAAGCATGATTTAGGGTTCCTTAATTCACTTAAATTGTTTTCTCTTGGAGCTAATTAGACTAAAGGTTTCACTACAAATAAACAATCCTTTACAAATTGTGAGACTGAAAGAACTACACAGTTTTGTTTGGAATTAGATGGAGGATTTGTGACAAGATGGATTACTCATTTTTTGGCACTGCCTTTGAAGTGCAATGATAACAAATGCTAGTAATATTCCCCATTCCATAATCCAATACTTTTCAGCTTTGACCTCTCATAAAAAGATAGAATAAAATCTATGGCAGATATATTTGACTTGTAAAAGGGCTTTACTGTTATTTCTGGAACAAAAAACTTTGCTAAAAGAATCCAATAATAGCAACTTGTCGCCATTGCTACAATGAAAAAAGAAAAACTCACATGGTGTGTACACCACTTTAGTGTATGTATCATATGTTTATGCATACACTGCAATGACTTAAAACCATGGTTAATTAATATACATTCACATCTCAATTTGTCACGCTTGGACGTTAACATGTTCAGCTAGAGATATCAACATGCTTGTAAACATGTTAGAACATGCGTACTGTACATATGATGAATGTTGATCCTCAATAATTTCGAATGAGTGAACACAAGGATCTTTCGAGTGAGATTGAAACGACTAACCCTTTATCTCTTCAAGGATGACATAGAGAAACCCTGTAACAGCATATGTGAAGGTGGCAACATAGTATTTGCCATCTCCAGATTTGTAATAATTAGTTCCTTCACTTGAGATGGCAACATGAAAACTTCATCAGCTTGGTTTTTGGTCACCCATTCTTCTACGTTCCTGCATAAAGTTTGATTCAGCCAATGAGTTATGAGCTTTTGAAATGGATCGTAATGGGACTCATTGGTATGAAATGCACAATTGAAATAAGAGAAGAAAGTGGCCAGGAACATGCAGCAAATGATAATGTTGATACAGATAAAAGTAAGAACAAATCATTGTCTTACTTTCAACAAGTCCTACAAGATTTATCTAGATAACCTTCGGTTGGATTTCTAATGAAAATTACATCTTGGAGTGTTCAAAAACGATTTATTTTCAAATTGGTAGCAACCATCTGATGCTATTTAAAATGTGTGACAACAGTATACCTTTTTCAAAATCATCTCAGGAAGACAATAATTTAGTATTTCTTGCAAACTTATTGTTTTCTTCTTTAGATTCTTCGCTACTGATTTTGCTTTACATACTTGATTATTTTGATATGTTTTACTTGAACCAAGGGTCTATCAGGAACAGCCTCTCTATCTTCACCAGGTAAGTGGGGGGTAAGTTTGTATACACACCATCCTCCCCAGATCCCACTTGTGGGATTACACTAGGTATGTTGTTGTTGTTCGTGCCAACTTACTTTTCAATATGGCAACTACTCATAGTACAGTACTTCTTGAAACTTGGTTGGTGCACATAACAGTATGTATCTTGCAGGATCCAAAAGTTTGAACACCAACCTCTTCCCCACCCCCCACAGCTTCATCTTATGTTCCCCTGCCCAGCATTAAGGCAGAGATAGAGGAAGATAACCTATACATACATGTAGATGGCATCAAATGACAGAAAAAAAGG
>JAJOOO010021377.1:0-19370 GCA_029582685.1 Solanum piurae
CTTCTTCAACATGTCCTTATCGTTCACCTCATTAGTATCTGAATGAATGAATTTGATCGGAAATATCTTAAATAAGATGAAATAGAGAATTGGTCATTGCATCCCGTTATTGTAATTGGTTTCATGCAGATTGTGGAATGAACGAATTAAACTATCATTGCTAAACAGAAAATGTAGACACGTCAATCAGCTGCGTTGGACTTGTTCCTTTGACATGTTCCAATCGCCAGCTTCCTACTTCTTCAACATGTCCTTATCGTTCACCTCATTAGTATCTGAATGAATGAATTTGATCGGAAATATCTTAAATAAGATGAAATAGAGAATTGGTCATTGCATCCCGTTATTGTAATTGGTTTCATGCAGATTGTGGAATGAACGAATTAAACTATCATTGCTAAACAGAAAATGTAGACACGTCAATCAGCTGCGTTGGACTTGTTCCTTTGACATGTTCCAATCGCCAGCTTCCTACTTCTTCAACATGTCCTTATCGTTCACCTCATTAGTATCTGAATGAATGAATTTGATCGGAAATATCTTAAATAAGATGAAATAGAGAATTGGTCATTGCATCCCGTTATTGTAATTGGTTTCATGCAGATTGTGGAATGAACGAATTAAACTATCATTGCTAAACAGAAAATGTAGACTAGCCCTAAAAAAAACTATCCATCAAAAAATCACTTTCTTTTCTGATTTTCATAAAATTAACTTGGTAATGAATTTGTAAGAAATCTTTTTTTACAAATTCTTTACTCTATTTGTTAACATTATAAATTTTTTATTAGAATGACAAGTGATATTCGTATATAATAAGTTTGACATTGGAGATGATGTCACATATCGCATTGGGACAACATTGATGAAATGGAGGCTTGCCTCTGGAGTCTTGTGTGTTAAGAAGGTACCACCTAAACTTAAAGGTAAGTTCTACAGAGTGATGGTTAGACCATCCTTGTTGTATGGAGTAGAGTGTTGGCCAATCAAGAATTCACATGTTTAGAAGATGCATATTGCGGATATAAGGATATTGCTAATATGGATGTGTGGAATTACTAGGAGTGACAAGATCAGGAATAAAGTCATCCGGGAGAAGGTGGGAGTGACCTCTCTATAGTGGACAAGATGAGGAAAGCGAGATTGAGATGGTTTGGACATGTGCAGACGAGGGACGATGACGCCCCAGTGAGGAGGTGCGAGGGGCAAAGTGGTAGGGATAGGCCGAAAAAATATTCATTTCTATTCTTTCTTACACCTTATTAGATATCTAGAGGGAAGAATTCAATGAGAAGCATCATAGACAAAACAAAATTAATATTTGTTGTTATTTCATTCAATTGTTACCATAACTAAACAATCATTGTTAGAAAAGACTAACAAGCTAACCTTAAAACTAATGCTCAATGACAAATTTGGTAAGTAGAAAGATTCTCTACAAACCCTAACTAGGATTTATATACATATGTAAGAAAAATCATCCCACATTATACTAAAAGGAAACCACACTAGAAAATTCAACAAGTAAAGTTTTTTCACTCATTTCAATACTCTTTTTGTTGTCTAAGAACAGAGAAAAATGTTCTCATTTGTTTCCTACATATATATATCTGTGTGCTATTTAATTGTTCCTATATTTGGTGTATTTTTGAGGTTTCTTTTTGGGTAAAGTTTTGTTTTTTATTCTTGAAGTTATAGATTTTATGGAAATTGATTAAATTTTAGACTATTTGACTGCCTTTATATCATGTGTGTTGATCAATTTTGTTTCCTTTATGCAGAAAGAAGAACTGGATGGTTGGATCTATATATGTTCAATTGATCAACTGTGCCTCAATCCGAAACTAGTGAATTTACTGGTATAGGTAGGATTTTCCTGTCTATTTTGCAGAATTCTGAGATTTTCCAGTAATTTATGTCAAGTGGTTTGATGGTCGAAACCTGTTAGTTGTTGATAGTAAACTAGTCTGTTTGATTGATCCTTTTTGGGGGGGGTGGGGATGTTTTTGATGTTTTTTCAGGTAAAGGTTTGTTTTTTATTCTTGAATTTTTGGATTTTTACCTGATATAGGATCTGATGAGTGATAAATATTGGTTTTGTTGTTACCTGATATAGGGTGATGAGTGACAAATATTGGATTTTTGATATGGAGTTTTATAGAAATTGATTAGATTTTGGACTAGGATCACCATTTGAATGTTCTGTTTCTCTTCTTTTGTATTGTACTGATATTTTGGCATATCTGGTTTCAGGGTGCTACTAGTAGAGTGTGATTTAGTGTTTCAGCTGTGTTCTACGACTTGATTGATATCGTCTCGAGATGAAAACAAAAGCTTTAGCTCTAACTGATTCTAGAATCATGCCAGTTTCCAGGAACAAAGAGGTCTCAGTCTGATTTCTTATTCGCTGTTGAAAACTGATTTAACTGGTAATATTTGCTTTGTTTTTTAATAACTCTATTTCATCATCTATTTGCAGCCTGGAGTTCTTGCCCGACAGTCTAGCAACTCTTCCTCTCTTCTTCCTATCCAGCCTGAACGCTCATTTTCTAATGAAAATGAATCCAAGACCAAAGATGTTGTTCCTGTTGACGATGATAGTCAAATTGATCGGTTACGTAAAACATCTAGTTCAGTAGACAGCAAGCCACCTATTAGTTCTGCTTCTGTTATTGGAGCTAGTGAGCAAGAATTTAATTTTCCCATCTCATCAATACATCCTAGCCTACGATACAAGTCTGCTCATGTGCTTCGTCATAGTCTTGGTAGTACTTTACGAGGGTTTGACTCATTGGCTAAAGTAGACTCCAACAGTGTTAGTCCAAATTCAAGTTTGTTGAAAAATCGAGCATTGGATAGAAACATGAACTCCGCTACTTGTAGAACTGTTGAGTCAGAACCTTTTGTAGAAACCTTGGTTCAAGCTAATGCTGGAACTGCGGTTCATCCAGCTGGAACATTTGAGGCTAATGTAGATCTGCAGTCTATTGAGTTGTCAACTAAGGAATTACTTGAGCTAATACCAATGAAATGTGAACCAATCCAAGAAATATCCATGACATCAGATGTGAGTGGTGGGGACTTATCTACTCCGTCTGATATTGCTGCTAAAGAATGTTATGGTTTTGATTATGAATTTGATGGTCATCATGCTTTTGCGGGATGTGTCAGAGAGGACGATGTATATGAAGACGGTGAGATCCGAGAACCAATGATGCAGTCGATTGCAGAAGACCTAATTGCTGATGAGCAGAGGCCTATTGGCGCTATTTACCAAGGATCAGTTGATCAATCAGGAATAGCAGATGTGCAGGAGGGATGTGAAAAGGATGTCTTACGTGTCGGACCATCTTCTGGGAGCAGAGGAGCTGTCAAGATTGTTGGCGAGGCAAATAACGAGTATATTGGAAGATCTGATATATCACCAATAGCCCTTTCATCTTTGCAAAATGCTGAAACACCTGTGTACCTTAGGTATTGGTATATGGAGGAGGAGGAATTCCATCTACGAAGGAATAGGTGATTTTTTATTGTTGTTTGATTTGTAACTTTTTTTATATTGTTGATCAACTCTTGACTTTTTTCTTACTGCAGTTTTTCCAGAGATGAAAGAGAGAACATCCAGGATGTTCGAGATAGGTTTCAGGATCGTTCATTTGGTAGCTCAAGGGGGAACTTCATGCATGGAAGAGGGAGGGGCAGGAGATGGGGATGGGGACGTGGCCGGTTTCACAGATTAAGTAGAGATTGGTATTCTGGGCGTGATTTTGAAAGCTATCGAGGTGTAGCTGATTATCGCTTTAGACATAATCATACAGCTGCTGTTTGGGATAGTAGACTAGATGGTGCTTCCTTTGCTAGTAATAGGAGGAGGAATCCAGATGCCTTGCATTCATTTCGACATCCAAGTGCACCTCCTGTTAGATCCCGTACTCAGCACAGGTCTCCAATTATGTACAGAGAAGATAGAATGAGGTCTTCTCCACGAACTTCTTTTACGGAAGAAGCAATAGCTCCTCAAAGGCGTGACTATAGCTCTCCATCTTATACAGCTCGTCATCTGAATGATACGAGGGATGTGGATGCTGTACAAGAGCACGGGCATCCGAGGTCTCTTTCTAGCAGAAGAAGTCCACCTGATCAGGTATTTACTAGAACTAATAGGCCGAGAGTTGAGATTTTAGATCATCAGGAGAGGGCTGATGGTAGATTTCCCAAGCTTCACAGTGATGAAAGTACTGACAAAAAAAGGAAGTATCGCGAGGGGAGAGGAGAAGCAACGCAAATGAAAAATGTCGAAGATGAATCTGATGTCTCAAGATTGAAGAAAAGAAGATTTTAAACTTGTAATATTAGCCATGGGAAAACTGTTTCTACATTTTTTTTGTTCTTGAAAGATTTAAAAGCTCATCAAACCTTGAATCTATGCATTAATACATGTTTTTGCTTCAATCTTGTTGTTAGTAGGCTGTCCAAGGAACGCGATTCTTTCTATTGCTGCCTGAAATTTGTTGTTATTTGAAATTGTAAGGTAATATCGTAGCAATTTCTTTGTGACTGACAAAGCATCAAGACTAGACTTTATTGCATTGAAAATAAATAATCAGTCAAAAAAGAAATAATATGTAGCGTAATAGAAGTAAGTTAGAAACTTCTTGGAATTCTAACTTCATTCATTCATTTTTATTAAAGATAACTACTATTTTTCTAATTAGGTCCATCTAATTCACTTTTTTCTTTCCTTCTATCTAATTTGTAGCTTCACGGGCTTGTACTTTTAGCTGTCCATCGTGTACTTCTTACAGTGGAGTTTTGAACTATGCTGCCTTTGTTTTTGGGAAGCCTGGGATTCCTCTCTGAGTTTTCTATGACTTTATAAAACTATTTGTCTAAATTACAACAACTATAACATATCCGGCGTAATTCCATAAGTACAACTTGAGGAGGATAGTGTGTAGTAGATCGTATTGATGCTATTTTTGATTGACAAGGATTGGTAAAAAGCACAACAAAACAACTCAATAGAAAAAATATGTCTTAAAATATAAGTCAAAATTCATATCGTTTAACTCTCAAACAAGAAATTTGACAACTAAAAAAGGAACGGAAAAATATCTCGTAAGAGCACTGATAAAGTAACAACTATAGTGAATCCAGTAGGTTTTTTTTTCTAATAATAAGTATATATTAATACCATTATAAATTTTTAATTCAAATGACAATTAAATTTATTTATTTTTTGAATGAAACAATTAAAATTCATATATACAATAAATTTGGCTTATCCTTATTAATATCTAGAGGGAAGAATCCAATGACGGGCATCTTAGAGATGACATCTTTTTTTGGCTTTCTTATTATTAATAATTACTAGATGATAATTTTGGAATTAATCCTTCCTTTTAGATTCTTTACACATATATATTTGTCAATATTATAACTTTCTTGTTAAAATTGACAAGAAATATTTATATATAATTAATGAATTTATCTTTAGTGTTAACTTTATTAATATCCAGAGGGAAGAATACGAAGAATAACATTCTAATCAAAATAATTTAGCAATTTGTTATTATCACATCCAATTATTGCCTCCATTGATGGAGTATACCATAAACTAAAATTTAAGATCAATCTCTTTTAAATTCTCTGCATATGTATATTGTTAACATTTATAAATTCTTTATTAGATTGATAAGAAATAATTGTAGATATTGATTGGGACTCTCCCTTTTCCACTCGCCTCATTAATATTCAAAGAAAAAATATATGAGATAGAGCATTTTAAATAAAATAGATTTAGAATTTATCTTTATCTCCTTTCATTGTTAGTTCCATATAGATTGTTGTTATAAATGATGAACTAAACAATCATTATCTTCTATTTTTTTATATAAAATTAACCCGAATAAGTAACTATCACTTGGAAAATTGACCTTTTGTGCCTTTCTTAAAATAAAATTTAAGCTAGATGATAAAATTTTAAAGCAATCTTTATTCTAGATTCTTGTTTAGTTTTCAAGCAATGTAAAAAAGATTATGGAACATATGGTATGCCACCTAACCAACACAAAATTACAACTTGTCCAATTATCTTCACATACAAGAAAATAAAGCAAAAAAAAAAAGAAGTCAAAAGTGTCGTTAATAAATAATGTAGAAAAAAATTGAATTGGCTCTTCTCTTAAAAAATAGAGATTTCAAAGTTTAAACATGGGATATACAAAATTTTTAATAAGGAGCGCTACTCCAAATAGAGTCCTATCAAGCGTGACTCCAAATTAATCAAATTTCAAAATATGAATATCGAAGACGAAATGGAATATAAAAAATAAAAAAATTGGTATGGTAGGTAGATAGGCAATAAAGGGCCTTAAATAAAGGAAAGTTTGCAATTATTGAAAAGTCCACAAACCCTAACCAAAACACCAATTTCCATCACTTATACCAAAAGGAAACCACCAAGAAAATTCATAACCAAAGTCTTTCTCCCCTTTTCTTCTTCTTCTTCTCTGTTTATCACACTCTTTTTTTAAAAAAAATATTATTTTTTTGCCTCATTCAATACTCTTTGCTGTCTAAGAACAAAGAAAGGTTCTCACTTTTCTTCTTTTTATGCTAGATTTGTGTATTTTCTACATGTTTAATTGTTGCTTTATATTGGGTATGTGGTTTTTTGTCAGGTAAAGTTTTGTTTTTTTGATTCTTGAATGTTTGGGGTTTACCTGAAATAGGGATCTGATGAGTGATAAATTTGTATGTATTGATTTTTTGTCAGGTAAAGTTGTGATTTTTTATTCTTGATTATCTGGGGTTTACCTGAAATAGGATCTGATGCGTGATGAATTTGCTTTTTTTGTTTATATATGGAGGTTTTTCGAGATGGGGTTTCATGGAAATCGAATAGATTTGGACTATTTGACTGTTGTGAATTGTGAATGGTGGTGGGTATTGTGTTTGTTGATCGATAGTTTCCTTTTATGGTCTGCGTAATTCTGATGGAACTCGATAATCGCCAAAATTTTATAGAGAGGGTGGGTGGGTGGAGGTGTTTCTGGGTTTTTCCCCTTTTTGTGTTTGGTTGGGGTGTTGAGGAGGACGTTGACCAAGTATAAGTCCGGTGGATCGTCTTCATTGCTTCGTATATCTGCAATCAATTAACTGTGACTCGATCCGAAACTAGTTTGGGTTTAGAAGATTCATGATTTTTGACTATTGTAGTATCGCATTTATGGGCAATGGTGGGAGTTTTTGTTAATTTTGCAGAAATCTGGTGATTTGCTAGTTGTTAGTAGGAACTTAGATTGTTAGATTCTTTTATTCTCTGGTCATTTATGTCTCGACTTCTTGTGTTTATGAGGTTTAGATGCTTAGATTTTCACTCATTATCTGGATCTGCAATTGATATCTCATAAAATAGCTGTCCTTTTTTGTTTTATGTGTGTGGTAGTGAGGTGGGGTGTTTTTTTCTTTATTCTTTGTCATCATGATTCATGAATGTCTGTTTCTCTTCTTTTGTGTTGTAATATTTTGGCATATCTGATTGCAGGGTGATATTAGAGGACTGTGATCTAGTTTTTCAGATGTGTTGAACCACTTCGTTGTACTAGAGTGATATTTTCTGGAGATAAAAAGCTTTAGAACCATGCCGGTTTCCGGGAACGAAGAGGTCTCAATCTAATCTCTGATTTGCCGCTGAATTGGTCTAACTCTGTTATACTTGCTTTGTTTTAATATCACTCTATTTCATCATGTATTTGCAGCCTGGTGTTCTTGCTCGACAGTCTAGTAGCTCTTCGTCAGGTATCCCTATTAAGAAGAGGTGGAACTCTATGTTCCAACCTCCTTCCCCTATCCGTGCTGAGCCATCATCTTTATCTAATGAAAATGAATCCAAGACCAAATGTTCTGGGTTGAGCCAGGGATCGATCTTGAATCCGTGTGATAGTACAGGTAAAACTGACACTTCCAAGAACTCTCTTCTAGAGATAAAAGAAGAAACACCTTCTGGTGTGAAAGTTGACTCTAAGCCTACTATGCTACCATTTTTATCCATATCTTCGGAAACAAATCCTAATACAACCTCTGGACCTTCAAGAAATGTTGACAATATTGTGAAACCAGCATTGACCCAAAAGCTAGCTGGCCAGGAACCTATAGGTACAACAGTAGTTACTGCTGTCAAGAAGGAAGTTATTGCCAAACAAGGGGAAAACCACAGTAAACTTGAACTTCCTGCCGATTCAGGGCACGTTGAACTGTCATTAGGCCCAAAGAAACCTTATGTTTCTTCTTTGGTTGATCCGAATTCAGCAGGCAACTGCCTGATGCGTGGAACTGTAAATCCTTCGTTGCTTTCTCTGTCTTTGAACAAAGGGAAGGACATTTCCCAGGACGGAAGTTGCAAGAATGGATTGAATAACAATGATGCTGATGATACCGCACACACAAATAGATCTAAGTGGGATCTGAATACTCCCATGGATTCATGGGATTCTGGTGATGATGTTCCTGTTCAAGATGCAAGTCAAATTGATCTGTTACGTAAGACATCTAGTTTACTAGACATAAAGTCACCTATTAGTTCTGCTTCTGTTATTGGTTCTAATGGTGATAAAGGGAAGCAAGTTGTTGGAGCTAGTGAGCAGGAATTTAATTTTCCCATCTCAGTACATCCTAGCCTACCATACAAGCCCGTGGATGGGCTTCATCTTAGTCTTGGTAGTACTTTACGAGGGTTTGACTCCTCTGTACTTCAGTCATTAGCTAAAGTAGACTCCAGCAAGGTTAGTCCACACTCTAGTTTACTGAAAAATCTGGCATTGAGTAGAAATATGAATTCCACTACTTGTAAAACTGTTAAATCAGAACCTGTAGAAGAAGCCTTGGTACAAGCTAATGCTAGAACATTGGAGGCTAAGGTAGGAAAACCTGAAGTTGTGTGGCAAAATTTGCAGTCTATTGAGTTGTCAACTAAAGGTCCTCAGGAATTACTTCAGGAAAAACCAATGAAATGTGAACCACTCCATGAAGTTAGCCAGGAAATATCCATGACAGCAAATGTGATTGCTCACCAATCAGTTGCAAGGGTTTTGCAGCTTCAGGAGAGTTCCTCTTGTTCCTCTTCTTCTTCTACATTGCCAATGCCTTTGACCCCTCCACTGGGATGCCCTTCTAGATTGTCTACCTGTTCAGATTTGTCTGTGAGTGGTGGAGACTTGTCTACTCCGTCTGAGTACTCTGCTCATACTAATGAAGCTAATAGGAGTAAAAATGCTCTAGATCAGGCAAATGCTGATATTGCTGCTCAAAATGCAAACTTTGAACTCAAAGAATCAAATGTATCCAGTGATAAAGTAGATGCATCTGTTTCAGCGGGCATGAATATTGAAGATCACATGGTGTGCAAAAAGACACAGGACCCACATAATGTGTTTGCAAGTGTTGAGGGATCGGCAAATGATGAGGAAAAGATAAGTATATCAGCTGGTACAGAAGAAGAATGTTATGGTTCTGATTATGAATCTGATGGTCATCATGCTTTTGCGGGACATGTTGACACTGAGAGTGTGGGGTGTGGCAGAGAGGATGAGGAATATGAAGACGGTGAGGTCCGAGAACCAATTATGCCATCGATTGAAGAAGACCCAATTGCTGAGGGGATGGAATCAGAGAATAATAATGTATCTTCCAGCAAAAATGTTCATTCTTCTGGCTTTTCTGGCGTTGGGGAATCTCATTGTTTCAATAATGATGACAAAGGTTACAGTATACCAGTTCATACTGAGTCTAATGATGACTTTGTGAAAGGCTGTGATGAGAAAACTGTCCAAATTGATCATAAAGATGGTAAGTTGCAGAGTCCATTATTAGATAAGGAGGAAACAACTGGAGTTGATGAGCAGAGGCAAACTGGCGCTGTTCATCAAGGATCAGTTGATCAATCAGGAATAGCAGATGTGCATGAGGGATGTGAAAAGGATGTCTTTTGTGACGTAACACCTGCTGGAAGCAGTGGGGCTGGAAGAAATGCTGGTGAGGCTAATAACGAGTATATTGGAAGATCTGATATGTCACCAGCAGCTGTGTCATCTTTGCAAAATGCCGAAACACCTGTTAATGCTACCTCTAGTAAAGATTTGACAAATTTTGGAAGCAAGAGCCGTATAATCAGCTTACCTCGTGCATCCAATGTGACACCTCCTAGTAATTTCAGACCTATTACAGGTAGATCACTGCCTTCAAGAAGTGGAAGAGAAAGGTATTCAAATATGGAGGAGGAGAAATTTCACCTACGGAGGAATAGGTGATTTTTCTTTTTATTGCTGTTTGATTGGTAATTTTTTTATATTTGAATGCTGCTCAACTATGACTTTTTCTCTGTGTTTTTTCAGGGATGAAACTTATTCTGATGGTCCTAAATTTGTGCGAGATAGGATTCAGGACCGGTCATTTGGCAGCTCAAGGGGGAACTTCATGCGGGGAAGAGGGAGGGGCTCGGCCCGGTTTGACAGTTTACGTAGAGAATGGGATTCTGGGCGTGATTTTGAAAGCTATGGAGGTGTAGCTGATTATCGCTTTAGACCTAAACGTAGACCTACTGTTGGGGAATCTGAAATTGAACGTAATGATGGACCGGATGGTCATTTCGTTCGGAGCAATACAAAGTTTACCACAATGCAGAGAAGAGGTTTCCCTCGAATGCGGTCTAAATCTCCTGTTAGATCTCGTACACGGTCCCCTGGCCCTTGGTCATCTCCTCGGAGGAGATTGAATGAAGGATACAATAATGGTCCCCCAGATTCATCTCATCACAGGTCACCAGCTATGTACAGGGAAGATAGGATGAGGTCTTCTCCACGGACTTCTTTCACTGAAGAGATAGTTCCTCGAAGACGTGATTCCCCTTCATATACTACTCGGCGCCTGAATGATTTGCGGGACGTGGATGCTGTACAGGAGCACAGTCATCCAAGGTCTCTTTCTAGCAGAAGAAGTCCACCTGATCGGGTATTTACTAGAAGCAATAGGAGACTTGAGGTTTTAGATCGTCGGGAGAGGGCTGATGGGGATGAGTACTTTGATGGGCCCATACACACTGCTAGATTTCCTGAGCTTCGTGGTGGTGGAAGTACCGACGAGAGAAGGAAGTATGGTGAGAGGCGAGGAGGACCTGTTCGTTCTTTTCGTCCTTCTTATAACAGTGAAAATGACAATTTCCGTTTCCACCCAAATGGTGGCCCTAGGCCTTTTAGGTTCTATCAAGAAGCTGATGCAGAATTTGTTGAAAGAAGTAATACTAGAGACAGAGAATTTGATGATACTATCAAGGACCGACCTTTACCTAGACGAATGAGAAATGTCGAAGAGCAAGAAGGTGGTAATTTTAGACAGAGTGGGCAGCTTTGGCATGAAGAGGAATTTGATGTCTCCAGATTGAAGAGAAGAAGATTTTGACTTGATAAACCTGAAATAGCAACAGCTGCACCATGGGAAACACCGTTTCAGCATCTCTTTGTTCCTGAAAGTGAATTGTTGTTCCTTGCTGACGTGCACAGGTGATATGCTGCGTGTAACTGAGGAACAGAGATAGACTTTTGAATGCATCTAGAAAAATGTTAAATGTTGAAGAGGAAGAAGGCCACTCTAGACAAAATAGGGTTCTGGCCTGAAGAGGGTTTGATGTCTCCTCTGTCAAAAAGAAGCAGATCTTGACTTGACATCTCCATTGAACATCGAATCTTTGGGGAGAATGCACTGATGCATGTCTTTATTTCAGTAAAAAAGAAGTCTTGTTGCTAGTAGGCCGTCCAAGGAACGTGCTTTTACCATTGCTTTCTTTTGGAGGAGAAAACTACTAGTTTAAGATGCTCTACTATGCTGGCTTGAATGCTATTTTTACTAGTTTTAAGTTGCTAATATGCATACTGGCTTTGTGTAAAGCTTCTGGTTTAAGTGCCTGGGTTCAGTGGTTCTAACCAGCTTGTGTTGGCCAGTTAGACAAACAGGTCGGTGACGGAAATTTGTCCAAGGTAAAATTATGCAGGTTAAGTATGATATTAACAATAACACCATCTGTGACACCTTTATCATTGAGATGGATGTACATACTACCTCATTTGCATCTCTTGAGACGTTGTTCCCGTCCTCTTTAGTGTTTTTTTTGGTTTAACTGTTTGGAATTTGAAGCCACCGGTTTAACTAAACCAGGTTTGCTCTGAGTAGGCTCACTAAAGGGGTAAATCGCGCTGCACCAAAAAGTTATCCTGATTGAGATGGTTGTACATACTACCTCACTTGCATCTCTTGAGACCTGTCCTTGTCCTCCTTAATGTTTTTTTGGTTTTAACTATTCGGTATTTGAAGCCAGTTGAACTAATCTGGGTTTGCGTAGACTCTTGCTAAAGGGGCAAGGGCTCTGCACCAAAATGGTTATCAATTCTCACTAATGGTGTCAAGTGTTGTGCATTAAAAAGGTTTTCTATTCTCATTGAAGGGGGTGCTATGCATAAAAAAAGTTGTCCATTCTCAAGGTTCGAAGTTCAAACTCTGAGTTTGAATTCTCAACTTTCTATTATTTACCCTTTCTCATTGAAGGGGGTGCTGTGCATTCTCAAGGTTCGAAGTTCAGTCTCTGGGTTTGAATTCTGGACTTTATATTATTTACCCTTTCTCATCGAAGGGGTGCTATGCATAAAAAAGTTGTCCATTCTTAGGGTTTGAAGTTCAATTTTAGGGTTCGAATCTTACGGAAAGGGTGCTATGCATCAAAAAGTTGTCCATTCTTAGGGTTCGAATTCCTGACCACCATTATTTACCCATTCTCGTTGAAGGGATAAAGTGCTATGCATCAAAAGTTCTACATTTTTAGGATTTGAATTCGAAAGCTCTATTAATCCACCGTCAAGTCTCAATGATTTCAATTATTTGACGTTTCTTTATTAACTGGTCGATCCAGTTTCAAATAGCTAAATTTGATTTTGAACAAACTATTAAGTTTGCGGAAAGTCTCAATCTATAAATAATAGAAGCAACCCCTTTGCTTTATTTCGAAAACATTTAAGAATATAATTATATAATCTATTTGTAATTTAATATGAGAATAGTACTCTTAGGTGTAATTAGAATATAAGTTCTTTTATTTCTAAAAACAGATGAATGGATCAAGTCTGCGTCGTAAAATCATTGCATGAAAATCAAGTCTCTGAATCTCATTTTCAAAAATACTTAGTCATCGATTCTCCAAAGAGGTTATCCATAGTCGTGGAAGAGAGGTTATAATTAATTATAAGAAAAAAAAAATTATTCATTTTTTTTATGCTACTAAAACTTGCAATACTTATTCTATCAGATATAAAATGTTACGAAACTTATTTTCCCCTATTTCTATTAGAGAAGTCACTTACCTGATTGAGGTAAAAAAAAAACATTCGATTAAATTCAGTAACAATACAACAATTGAAATAAGTTATCATACAAATGCATAGAAAAGAAAGGGTATAATAATATGTTGAGAAAATCTCAAAAGAGCTCAACCAACTTGGTGTTGGATATCTGCTTTGGGATCTGACTAATCAAATATGAGTAGAGAAAATTCCACTTTGGAGGGTTACGTGTTTTATACTAAAAACATTACTCCATACTCAGAGTTTGAACACATAACAAATCATTGAATCATATATATTATGGTTATAAATGAAAAAGCATATATGTATATGATGGATGCTTCAGTACTTTCTAAATATGATAAAACTCAAGAATATGACTTAATCGTCAACGAAGTCAATGCTTACATCGAAGATCAAGGTTCAAATTCTAATTGAAACAAAAATGTTAGGTATTTTTTTTCTCATTTACCTCAACTTCAGTGGAAGTTACTTAGTACTTTCACTGATGAGAGGTGATAAAAACTCAATAAAATAATCTAGACGCGCACAAGATGGCTCAAGCAACATGTTACTAAAAGATTTACAGGACAGCTCGATGCAAGAATCATACACAAAATCCAGGGAAGGGTCGTATCCCATAGACAGAGGTGAAGCCAAAATTTCTATTTTATTGATTTCCGATTATAATATTTTTTGTTTATTGGATTCTGAATATATCATTTATATGCCGAATATAGTATTTGAGCTAAAGCTACTAGTTCCGCCCTTGCATGAAAGAATCAAATTTCACAACTCAAACTCGTAACCTATAAATAATCAGTAGACAATTTTACCGTTGATACTAAAATCAGTAGCAAAACAGCTGTGAGAAGTTTATCATACATACAAATGCACAAATCGGAAGAAGAAGAAGAAGAAAAAAATTCTCAGAGAGCTCAACAATGGCAACTCAACTATTTAGGCCAAACACTAACTTTCTCTTTCTCATACTTTAAATACACCGCCGCTACGGCGGCGACAAAATAAACCTGAATGAACACAATCGCCGGCGTATGGTAATTTATCACACTCTTACCTGTTGCAAGCTCCACCAACAGCAATGCGGTTAATCCAAGCATGGCGATCCGTCCATTGACCCGTTCCGAATACGGGCTAAACCCGAATTCAACGGGTAAACCTTCGGAAACAGGTTCCTTTAGAGGAATTGGTGGGAGGAACACACTCGACCCGGATCCGGATCCGGATGAACCTTTTTTCCCCTTTCGAGTTTTTCGTACCTCCGCTTTCTTCCCTGTTCCACTACGGTACCGGAGACGGACTTGGGAGAGACGATTCTCGAAACTGTCGGGATCGGAGGATGAATCGGCGGTGGTTTGTTCGTCGGTGTCGGAAGGTGAAGATTCTTCGGTGGTGGCGCGTATGGTGAAGGAGGAGTACGACGGCGCGTGGAATTTGAGAGGAGATTTTGAGAAGAAAGGGTTTGATTTTGTGAGTTGCAGAGTAGAAGAAGTTAAGGTCGCCATTTTATTTTTTTTGAAGCTTTCAGTGCCTCTGGTTATGGTTAGTTAGATAAGAAGCTTTTTTTAAAAAAAAATAAAAATATTTTCATTTAAAAGAAAAGAGGAAAAATATTATTTATTTTTTGTGAAATTTGTGGTTGGCCTTTCTTTATATTTTGGCTAGAATTAATTTTAAGAAATTAATTTTTTTATTATTTAGAAATGAGATGAGAAGGATAAAAATAAAATAAAAAGGCAAAGGAGGGGGAAAATGTGTCTCATCATCAACCACAAAAGTCCTATTCTCTATTCTTGGATCAATGATGCTTCATTTTTATTTTAATTCAATGGTGTTATATGTGCTAAATTTGTATTCAATAAAAATGAATAATAAACACTTAATAAAACTAATAGTAGAAATAAAATCGAAAGAAAATTGAGTCGACTGAATTTATAATGTGTTCTTAAGCATTCGAGGTTATGTTATATATCCTTTCAGGATTGAATAATTTACTTTTTAGGTAAATAGTGGTGCCTCACATTTGCAAAATTTCGTACTCACTCGACAAACTACAAATCACACTTGAATTTTTAAGAAAAAAGAGTAGAAATCATTAAAAAAATTATTCTTAATATTTAAGGAAGAATCAGATATTTATAGCTAACAAGAACTGCTTCAGAAAAATTACATTGCACATGACTAGTAATTTTGTTCAAAAAAAAATCTCTTAATCATTTTACGAAGTCGAGCGAACAATGACCGCGCAAGACTTGTCTTCTTCTCAGGCCTTCAACAATATGAAGAAATGCTTTTATATTTAAACACTTGAAAATTTCTTTCTGTCATCGTATACTTCTTCCAAAAAATGAAGTAACATTTTCACTCTTCGTCAAAAAAATTCCCTCCATTTTCCAATCACTTCCAATGCTAAAACCCAACATGTGACTGATCTTGAATTTTTAACTTTATTTATTTTATGGACTGAAATTTAAGTTTAACCAGTAATTATTTTGACCTTGAAGACTTGCTCATAAGTAAATAAAATCTATTTTTTTTTAATGAAACTTCATTTTTAAGATCATTGAGTGTGATTCATTGATTCAATAATACAAAGATTTGAATAGTCCCTTGGGCTAGTTTTTAATATTAATTAATTAGGATCTTTTTTAAATAATGATAATAATTTAAAGGTAAAGTTAAAAAAGTAACATTTAAAAAATAAAATTAATTTTAAAATTATATTATATATATTATTATTGAATTATTGTTAAATCAGCATGTGCAAGTTTATTGACGTAATTGTTAGGAGCTAAAATGGATCAGATAAGCAAGTTTTATCATAGCATTGTTGAATAACTATTGAAGGTATTAAAAGAAAATGAGGTAGATTTAAAATTGTAGTTTCAAAAGATTTTCTTTTTAAAATAAATAAATTAATATAGACATAATTATAGACAAAACACAATAAATGAAAAAAAAATACTCATCTTAGCGATATCTATTGGTTGGAAATATGTTTTAGTCCTGCTAAAACGTTGATTTTGAACTTATTATTTATCTTTTGGAATATTGTGATCGTCTCTAAAAATATAGAGAACTTTTAATATCTATATTTGACATTGAGGTATACAAATTAAAGTTGAATTTATCATGGACAACTTTCACAATCCTATAGCTGATTTATGTTTCATTATATATATGTGACTTGAGCTTGTTGTATGCTTATTTAAAGTAATTTTGGATAATAAAAAAATAAAATAAAAAAGTAATTTTGGATAATAGATAGATCTTATAGCTAATTAATCCATAAGACCAACTTCATCATGACGAATTAGTTTAGACAATCATCTTAATATAATTAAGGGAAAAGGGTTCAAAACACACCTAAACTATGGCCAAAATTGTTGTTACACATATGAACTTTGCGGGGGTCCTATGACCCCCCAGACTTATTTTTAGTGTATTTTTATGGGTATTATTAGCTTAGTAATTTTAAGACCATCCTCACGCGCCTCTTGTACGTTCGTCCATTGCTGCTCTAACTAAGCCAATAATACCCATAAAAATACACTAAAAATAAGTCTGGGGGTCATAGGACCCCCACAAAGTTCATATGTGTAACAACAATTTTATCCATAGTTTAGGTGTGTTTTGAACCCTTTTCCCTATAATTAATGAACCAAACCAAACTCTAATATGAGCAACCATTACCTAACTAGACTCGACAATCATTAGCAAAGAGACGAATTCAGAATATAAGTTAAAAGAAAATGTAGAATATCATTACGTTCACATACTATTTTATGATAATATTATGATTATACGTTTAGTATAATAGAAAGAGGGTTCATAGTAAGAGGAAATAATTGTTAATTATTCAAAATGTAAATCTGTATCGACATGAGTTGTGATGGGATGATTGAGATTCCTTTCGTTAATTAGAGGGCTCAAGTTTGAGCCCTAAAAATGAAAAAAAATCATATCAGACAAAGTGTGAATCTGAATTAATCAGCGATAATTTTAGGATAACAATTAAAATAGGATGGGGGAGCACTATATATTTTCTTTGGATATATCTTGAGTTTTTCTTTCAACCAAAATGCTTGATGATCTAAATTTTATTGACTTACACAACTCTGGATATTCCCATCTAGGGAAAGTAAATATTTAGTTGTATTGGGTGTTTATTTTTATAAAAATTAACAAATTAAAATAAATATGTATAGTACTATTATTTCGCCATGACTAAGGACTAAGTAAGTGTTAGAGGGTGTATTATGTATATGCAAGTTCAAATATCTTATATTTATTAATTGACTTGATGTAAATACCCATTAATAATATATTCGGTGTAATCCAACATGTTACATGTAGAGTTTATGAAGGATAGAATGTACGTGGACTGTAGACACACAAATTTTATTGGATTTAATTCACACAAAATTTGGATTAAATCTATGTTTATTTGGGTTGAATGATTAATTTGGGCTTTACAAATAAATATGTCTATTTTTATCAAATTCAAGTCCAAGGTCAATTTCACCTTGAAGCCCAAACTCATGCCACGTGTCACAGCGACTAGGCATCGAAGACCAACAAGGTGACGCCACGTGTCCAAATGAGGTGGTAGTCCCAGTCAAATGCAAGAACGAATCACAATGCGCTAAGTGTCAAAATGACATCCTTTAGCCAATCACAAGCAACCTTGTCCACTCCCTACAACTATAAATAGGGGATAGACATGACATTCAAGGGAGAAGACCCTTCAAGAAGCATTCTACAAATTGGAGAAAGCTACAACACCAACTGCATAGCTCTTCGAAGGAGTGATCAATGGAGTTCTTCCCGGAGATCGACTTGCAACGACGAAGTGCTTTCCGACGTTCCCAAAGATCAAATACATCTCAAGGAGGTCTACATCATCCTACATTCGAGAAATACGCTATTGAAGGCCCTCGAATCACGGAGAAGCTTAGGCATTAAGAACACCTTTCAACAAGCATTCCGCAACTAGAGAAAGCTACAACATCAACTACATAGCTCTTCGAAGGAGTGATCAACGGAGTTCTTCCCGGAGATCAACTTGCAACGATGAAGTGCTTCCCGATGTTCCCGGAGATCAAATACATCTCAAGGAGGTCTACATAAGCTACAACATCAACTACATAGCTCTTCAAATGAGTGATCGACGGAGTTCTTCCCGGAGATCAACTTGCAACGACAAAGCGTTTTCCGACGTTCCCAGAGATCAACAACATCTCAAGGAGGTCTACATCATCCAACAATTTGAGAAGTACGCTACTGAAGTCCCTCGAATCTAGGAGAAGCTTAGGAGAAAAGAATCAAGAGAACAACAGAATTGTACTCACAAAGATTCATCAATAAAAATCAAATTTTCTTTTATTTATTTTGCATGCAGTTAATTTTCAGCGGTTTCGAAAATTTGTTGTGAACAAATTTGGCACGCCCAGTGGGACCAATTCTGCTCTTCATCTTTTCCTCCTACAAATAAAAAAAAAACAAGTTCAACTTTTCAATGGCCTTCAAAAAGATCAATGATGTTTCATGTAAGGACTCTACTGTTGCCACATTAGTTGATTTTAGTGATGTTGATCCAGTCACTCGACGTGAGTTCAAGACAAGTGCCTTGAATAGATCTGAATATTTCACCTCTTTGGAGATGGCAAGAAAGATCAAGTCTCAAATGACACTCAAAACTGCAATCGCTGGGGGCAACATCGCATCTAAGTTATTTGATGAACTCTCTCATTCTGACTTCAACTTTGGTGAATATAAGAATTCAACGGATTTTTCAATTTCAACAAAGGTTAACTCCTTGATGGTTGACGCAACTGACATGGACGAGAAGTTCGCAGTGATGGATCAAACCATTGAAGCCTTGAAGAAGTCTATTGATGACAAGGATCTCCAAATCACCCAACTTATGAGCAAGTTAGATCTCTACAACTCTGGAGAGTCACA
>JAJOOO010021378.1:0-24426 GCA_029582685.1 Solanum piurae
TACACCATCAGTTACTTTTAATGAGATTTAACCATAGTAACTTATCTCATAAAATAATCATAGTAACTTATATGGTTAAATCTCATTAAAAGTAACTGATGGTGTAGAAAACTTTGTACACTGACGGTGCACAAAACTTAAACTCATTTTTAAATGAAAAGTAGTTGATATAGCAATTTAAATAATTGAAAATACTAGCCTATCTTTTTCTTTTTTGATTCATTGCATTTTTAGTACTTGAGTGTTTTGAATTAATAACTTTTTATTTATTTCAAAAAGTTATTTAATTTTAATTTTTTATAATAAAAAAAAAACACTCATAATACAATAATTATTTCTTCAAAAACTAAAATAAAGTTTCAGTAAAAATCCAGAAACTTTTTTTTTTTTTTTTTTTAAATTTCTCTACAATATTCCAGAAAACTCCCACGTAAAGTTCCTAACAGAACCTTGTAGCATTTCCAGCACCTTCTAATTTCTAATCAACACAATATTATAAATACCCAATTTACCCTTCCACTCTCTCCCATCTTCACTGAAAAAACTCCAATCTACTCGCAAAGAGTCAAAATTCAATCAATTCAACAAAAGCAAAAAAATGAAGCCAGTGGTACAGGAGATCAACAATGGCAAAGTTACGATCAAAACAGAGTGCAGAGCAAACGAAGAAGGACGAAAACACATCGAAAAACTCGAACTCGATACTAAAAACGTCGATACTGTTAAGTACGTTGAGAAAAAGTTGACGGAAAAAGGGGTGCAGAGATTGGAACGGCATCCATCGGACGGGTTGCCGTTAAAGCATGATCCGAAGAAGGGATACGGAGGTAAGTATACGTGGGAAGGACCTGATAAGGATAAGGAATTGGATCTGGTGGTGGCTCCCGCGTTGGATGAGAAAGATCCGAATTATGTGAATGAAGAAACAGAGGAAGAAGAAGGAGGAGTTATTGTGGGTGAAATTGAAGTAGCAAAATTGGCTGAAGAAGGTGTTGCTAGAATTGAAGTTGATCCTAATTTGAAAATTGATTAATGATTGTTTCATGTTGTGATTTGGGGGAAAAAATGTTTAATTTGTGTGATATTTGTGTTTGTTAATTACTTGTATTCAGATGATAATGGTGATGTAATAATAAGTGAAGTTTTTCTGATAAATTTTTTAAAGTAGTCATTGAGTTTCAAATTTCACAATATTTTTATAATTTTTTTTAAAATTCGATTATTTTATATTTGGACGTAACAAAAGAAAAAATAATTTTATTAATTAATACTCTCTCCGTCCCATTTTACATTTTATGTGGCAACATTTAATTGGGTACGGAATTTAATAAATAAACGAAGGCTTTGAAATGTTTACTAAATTGCCTTTTAAAAATTAGATTTATTTTTCTCTCTCCTTATGTATTGGAGTACTATCTTAAAGGAAATGGTGCCACATAAAATGGAACGGAGGGAATAATATATTATAACAGAACAAATATAAAACTTAACAAAAATTATAATATATTTTATAATTTTTTTTTGTTCTGGCTATCACATTAAGAAAAAAAATTGACATTGTGTTTACAATCCTTGCTTTTGTTTGCGACCTTAAGGCATGCCATTGACGAGCTTCAAGGACATTAAAGGCCTCACTTTTCCTTTTTTCACTCGGAAAGAAAGAAGAAAGCCTTGCTTTGCCTCGTTTCTAATTTTTTTCTAAATAAACATAAAAAAAAATCAATAAAATAAAGTATAAATTCATAGTAAGATTGGTTGAGTTGATGTAGTAGACAATAATTCATAGGAAACATTAAAAGATTGATTTCTTCCCCAGCATTTCTCATCGAGTTCCACTATATTTATCTAATATAAATGTATAATTTACATTTTTTTAATATAATTTTTATAAGTTATAACGTAAATCAAATTTACTTAGTTAGGATAGCAACTGCAAATTCAATCCGAAGGTTCCCAAAAATCAACTCTTAACTCTTATAAAAAAAGTTGTTTTTTACCCGAGTCTGCATTGGAGTCCCGATTAAATTTGAATCACCTGCCGTGTCCATTTGAGGGTGGAGTTCGGTACTCTTAACAAAAGTTTTTTCATATCCAAAATTTATATTCAAAACTTCTAATCAAGGATGAAATAGTCCTATCACTATACCAAAATCCATATTTGTCTAATTCTGATATAATTGACATTTTTTTTTATAACTAATAAAGTTATCACACAAAAGTAAGTTTACTTAAGGGGCCGTTTGGCCATGCGATATGAAATCATGATATGATATCATGATATGGAATCATGAGATGGAATTGAAGTTTTGTTTGAACATGTGATATGGAATTTTTGTGTTGTATATTTTTTCATAAACATAAAAATCTCATAAGTTGTAAATCTATTAAAATTACCCCAATTGTTTATTCAATCTTATCAAATAAATAAAACAATTATAAAATCGCATAATAAATTATTACAGAGCTAGTTGTTCTCCACTTAAGTAGTTGTTTCATCTAACTTTAATTTAATTAAAAAAAATTGAACATAAAATTACTTGCCATAAGTATATTTTTCGTGGCAACTTTTTATTCCAATGCTGCTACAACACATTTTTTTTTATAGCAATAGATATAAATCCTCGGCCACGCAACATGTAAAGTCTGTAGCTAACTATTAGCCAACCTACATCTTGCTACGAATGCTACGAAAGGAAATAATGTAGCTAAAGTGTTTAGCCACGAAAAATTTCATATTTAGCTACAATGTATTTTGTTGCAATAGATGTCTTTTCTTGTAGTGAAATCAAATCGAATTTTTATTTGGATTGGTTTTTGGTTTTTCGGATTGGTTTTGGATTAATAAATTACTTTGTTTGATTTTTTGGTTTGATTTTGGATTTAAAAAAATAAAAACCAAAAAACTCGAATTATCTCTCTCTATATATATGTATGTATGTATGTATGTTTAGGTTTAGAATTAAGTTGGAGTTAACCACTTTTGTCCCTTTTTGGCTATTGCCTTTCACGATGCTTACATTTATATTTTATGCTTGAACATCTATAATAGGTATACTTATAAGTATTCTCTTTTAAGATTTTCTTATGATTTATATTAGAAAGTATATTTAAGGGATTCAATATTATTACTTTGGTTATGTTACCCAAATTTATTTTGGATCGGATTGGGTTACACTTTTACAAAACCAAAAATCAAAAAATTCAAACCGAATAGTGCAAAATCAAATCGAAAAATCGAATGCACACCCCTAATATAAACCTCCCACATAGTACGGACAATTTCCTCACGTTGAATTTGCATTTCTCGATCATGTGACCGAGAAGACGAACCAACATTGTTACTTTGAGTCATTTGTTGGTCAATATCATCCGCAACTATATTTCATGCTCATAGACTATAAATATTTCATCAGTACCTTGGTATTCTCGCAAATAATTATGTAACACTGCACAAGCTATGACAATTTTCACTTGTGTATCAGTATCATAATGGTTCATGCCTTGTTTCAATATTCTAAATCTATTTTTCCAAGCTCCAAAAGTTCGTTCAATCACATTGCGCAGAGATGAATGCCTATAATTAAACAGTTCTTTGGCATTTTGAGGCTCTCTTTCACTTCCTCAGTAATCTTGCAAATGATAGCGTAGTCCTTTGTATGAATCTAAAAATCCTTTTGTGTTTCGGAAACTAGCATCAACAACATAATATTTATCTACCAACAAACATTTTATAAAGAATTACTAAAAGCATATGTGACGTAAATGAGACAGCTTTGTGTAAATAAATAATATTTATTTTAAGAATGTAATTTAAATTACCATGTGGTGAAAATGGAAATTGTGACGTTGGTTCAACAGGTGCATTCTCAAGTACTTTACTATCATGTGCAGTACCTTCCCAACCAGTAGCAACAAAGGTAAATCGCATATCAAAATCACAAGCACATAAAATATTTTGTGATGTTCTTTCTTTGCGATTACGGTATGCTTGTTGCACCGCTTTAGAGCCTCCCCTTCACTCCATGTTCAAATAGATATAACTATAGTTGTAATAAATACAAAACGGTAGAAGTAATAAATTAAGTGTTGGAGTAAATGAACATAACAAATTTATTACTCAACAATCGGTTGATGTGAGTTAAAGTGACTATAAATTGGTGAGAATAATATATTTTATGTCGGTGAGAATAATAAATTTTAAAAAGTAATGATGTGATTATAAATTTTATTTACATATGAAATAAATGGTTAGTAGATATAAATGTGGGGTTGTTTTAACAAAATATAAACTCGTAGATCAAATTTTGTATTAAAATATTTTAAATCATGATATGAAATTCCCATATAATTCCATATCATGATTTTTGGAGAATATGGAATCACATCTCATGATATGGAATCATGAGATGGAATCAGTGTAAAATCGCATGCCCAAACGCTGATTCCATCTCACGATACCATATCGTGATATAATATGCATGACCAAACGCCTACTTAGTTATGCTCCGAAGAACAATGACTACAAATTCGATCCGAAGTCTCCCAAAAAATCCAACTCTAATTCTTATAAGAAAAAAATTGTTTTCCCTTTGGTGTCAGAAATCTGTATTAAAGCTTCGATTAAATTTGAATCGGACAATGCAGGACTCATTCAGGGATGATGTTCTGCGCTTCCAACAAAATTTCCCTATAACAAAAGCTCAAACTTAAAACTTTTAATTAAGGATAAAGTAGTCTCACCACACAATTGAAGTTGATCATCTATTTTTACAATTATCCAAATCTTATCACCATCGACTCATTTTTTTTTATAAAAAATGGTGTATGTGTCTATACATCAAAGATAACAAGTGGCAATCTTACTTTAGTTTCTTGCTACACATGTCACACCCCCATCACCTCCCATCTCTATATATATTCCTTAATACTACAGACACTTCATTTTTCAAAAAATCAAGTGAAAATCAGTCCAAAATAAAAATAAAAATGAATCCCATAGATGATAAGAAGGAAACAGTAGCATTTCGAGCAGTAAGCCATGACGAAGAAGGCAAAACAAAGATAACCAAGCTTGAAACTAACACACACAACATAGAAACGTTAAAGCACATCGAAAAAAAACTCGTAGACAAAGGCGTACATAGAAAAGATCGTCGTCCGATTGATGGAATTCCGTTAAATAAACAGTCGAAATTGGGGAATGGTGGGAAATTCACGTGGGAAGGACCGCGAGACGCGGTGGAATATGAACTTGATGATGATATGCCCGTGGCTATAGACGAGAACGATCCGAATTATGTTGACGATGAAGATGAAGTGAGTGGAGTTGAAGGTTTAGTTGTTGGAGAAATTGATGTTGCTAAGGTTGTTGATGAAGGTGTAGCTAGAGTTGATGTTGTTGATCGTGTTTTACAAGAAAATATGCAAGTTCGGTTACGAGTTTAAGTTATAAGTTATATATATCATAAGGGTAAGCATTTCTAACGTGTTTCTGTTTTTTTAGAATAAAAGATACTTCCTTTTGTCAATAATTTATTTGTCAAATATTTTTTAATTTAATGTCTTTTTGATAAATCAAGAAATGGCTATTTTATTATTATTATTATATCCTCAATTTATTTAATATTGAGTTGATGTCTTTGAAAAATATAATGAGTAAATAAATTTGGAATTTTATCAAATGATATGGTAAATATATATTAAAAGACACTCTTGGTGACTCGCCTCGAGCGGAACACCTCGAGACGTCCAACCCCCAACGTTTGGTGTTCGGGGTTGTCTAACAAATTTTACATAAATTTTATGTTAAATTCTTTAGTTAATTAACATTATTGACCCTCATAATTTTTGAATAAAAAATAATACTTAAAGATTTTTTTAATCTATATAAATAAGAAGATTTGGGAGCAAACTCAATAACAAGTTATAGTATTGTATATTTACTATTTGGTAACATTATGAAGATAATTATATATTACGTTATCTTTTTTTTACTTATCATTAGTCTTTATGTTTTTGTCATATGCTTCAAAATTATCATACTTTATTTAACTACTTAAACGTAATGTTATTTTTATTAATGAGAGTGATGTTTATATTATAGTATTAGTAAATTTTATTGTTATTTTCTTTTAGGCCGGTAAATTGTATAATATGATATATATATTTTAAAAAATACTGATTCTTTTATTATAAGATATATATTTTTTTTATATATATATATATATATTAATAACTAATGATTCTTTTATTATTAGAAAGTTGAGATATTAGATTATTTATACTTGTATAATCATGTTAGAAATTTTATTTTGAGTTTCCTTTCTCATGTTTGTAATTATTTTAAACTATTAATGTATTTTTATAATTTTGTGTTATTATATATATATATTTTAAATTAAAATTTTAAAGATTTATAGGGCTTACGCCTCACATTATGAGGCTTACGTCTCGCCAGGGACGACTCTACAACTTTGAAAAAAAAGTAATTGTCTTAGGCCCCAAAATTTGAGGGCCTCATTTTAAAAATAAATAAATAGGTCATAAGTATTTTTTAAAAAAAATATTGAGTATTACTGGTAGAAAATAAAAACTTCTCATAAAAGAATAAAAACGTAATAGAAGTTCGATAAATTATGATTATTATGTCTCAAGAAAGATTAAATAATTGGCTATAATAAAATTCATAGAAAATATATATTTGAATTTAAGGTATTCAATCGGATTTGGTTTTAGGTCATCAATTTATTTATTAGAGTCGCCCCTGCGTCTCGCCTTATGCTAAGTAAAACGCTTCGCCTCACGCTCACGCATTTTAAAATATTGATAGTCACTATATTAATCAATATTCTCTTAATATGTGTCAAGTTAAAATTTAACAAGTAAAAAAGAATCGAGGAAGGGACAACTAGATTTAAATCAAATCTCTTGAGCTAAGAGAGAATTGTTCAAATTTAGAGACACTATCCAATTTCATCAATCATATATACGATGAAACGTGTGATTTTATTATTATTTTTCATTTTTTAACAGATTATAAGATAAGGAATTAAATGATAGTAAAAGTTTGGATTAGGGCTGTGTATCGATTCGTTCGATTCAGTTTTGAAGTATGTTGGTTTGACTTATTGATTATCGGTTTGTAGAGATGTTAAATCGTTATAATATCATTAATATATTAGCATATATATTGGTTATTGATCGTTATCGGTTTAATCGTTAAGGTTTGACACAAAAATAAATTAATGAAAATCATTTAGAAACAAGATGACAAATCGAATGAATCATGTCCATGAGTTCACAAGTTGCATCTTGTTAAAAAATAAACACTTTTACAGTAGAATAACCAAGATTTTGAGATAGGCCAGAAATAAAAGTAGGAAACTAAACTCTAAGTCAAAGACTTTATATACAAAATGGTATAAATATAATTATTTAATTTACTATTGGATTATCAATTAATCCATTAAGAAAAAACCTCAAACCGTTAAAAACCGATAATTCGATTAAAAAAAATCAAAATCGTTATCTGAACTGCTAAGTTAATAGCAATAATCCATTACTGATAAATCAATAACTTTTTTTTTGGTTCGGGTTATTGATATCGGTTCAATTTTGAACAACCCTAATTTGGATGAAACCAATCAAGGTTGTGATTCTTAATCAAGAGATTTTTGGTTCGAGTCTTCTTGAGTACAGATTCATCTTTGTTAGTGAGCGTTTTACCGGAACTTTTCGACGCGAATTCGAATTATAGTAAAAGTTTGGATGACTAGCTAACAAATTAATAGGTCTTATAATTGTCTCCCACAATGACTATCAAATAGGGGAGGTAGCTTAGATGGTAGAGCGCTCGCTTTGCATGTGAGAGGTGCGGGATCGATACCCGCATCTCCATTTTTATATCATTCATATATAAACTGGACTTTTCCTTTATGTGATATATCGTCAGCCCATTAGCCCAGATCCTCTTTTTTTTTTTTTTTTTAAATAAAAGTTAACCCGCGGGTCTAAAGCTTGTATCAACGAACACAATTATTATATTAATATTGTATTTCGTATTTATATGTATTTATATATGCATTTGTTGTTAGATGTGCTTTGCAAATGTTATTATGTATTTTACCCTAAACTTATAGTCAAATTATATCAAACACACATTTATTGGGGAAATATTTTTCGAAATATGTTAAAAAACACTTCTAACTACGTGAAAATCTACTTCAATCTACTTCTCATGTATGTGCTTTCTTTTTTCAAAAATAAAAATAATGTTGATTTTAGAATTAATTAAGCTGCTATACTTTTCAAAAGATTTACTTTTTCATCAATTTGTATTTGGTGCAGTGTTTGAATATGTAAAAGCACAATATTATATATACTAAACAAAATGCTTCTTACAAACTCTTAATTATTTTTATTCTTTTGCTTTAATTTGGAATAAAGTGTAGCAATAATTATTTACTTTGTTCGTGCTTTTATATATTTCACGTAAAAACATCAACCAAACAAGTAGAAGGAAAAGACGAATTATTTTGTTAGAAATATGATTATTTTTTAAGCCATGTTTCTAATGTCAATTAAAGACATATTTAGTTAGAAATATGGTTCTTTGACCATAATTAAGTATAAAGTATAGCCAAATATAAATAAAATATATGCTATCATATGTGTCCATATGCACATATATAAGGTGAAAAATTATGAATTATTATTTTGATGGACGAGTATATATTTTATATTAACCTCCTCCCCTCCCCCCCTTTTTTTACCGACTTTATGGGTTTTTTTTTGGGTAGTTGAAAATGGTTGTTGAGTGTTTTTTATGAACATGCATACTAGAAAGGCCACAATTTAAATTAATTGGATAAATATAGTTTTTTGCTGATAATGTTAGATTCCAGTCTAATATTTACTCATATATTGTTCAATATAGTTTTAGATAAAATATTTTAATGTTGTCTAGAGTAATATCAAGATTTAAGATTTTCCATTAAGAAAGAATATTTTACTTAGAAGGGATTTTTCTACTCTAAAAATCCATAATTGTAAGAAAATAAAATGAGACCATTTACTAAAGGCGAAATGGTCTGATGGACTCTTGTACTTGTATGCATTTGTATTCTGAACCCTTCTACTTATTTTTTTGTCAATTGAACCCTTAAATTCAATGTAACTTAGCATTTTAAACCCCCTTGGCGTTGCGTGTACTTCAAACTCTCAACAAAAATGACAATAGTTGTCATGATTTGCTTTTCAAAAGATAATTTAAAGTTAAATTATTGAATTGAATTAATTTAAGATATTTACATTGAACTTTAATTAAATATTTAAAAAATTTACGAAATATATTTATGTTTTGCTTTAAAAAAGTTAATTTAATCAATTTTTAAAGTTAAATTATTGGATTAAATTAGTGTTGGAGTTTGAAAATGAAATTTGTATATTCAAAAATTATACGAACAATATTACACGTTTTATTGGATTAAATTAACTTTTTAAGATTTTGAAATTAAAATTTAGATATTAAAAAATTATATAATTATTTTTTATAAATTATAAGTTTTCTTATATTAATGTAATAAATAAATATATTTTAAAATATTTATTAAAATTTAAATAATTTAATTTCCGAAAGAATATTATGAGACGGAGGAAGTAGTAGCATGTTTTTTTGGTGGCACCGACAATTACTGACCTTGACTTCTGTTATATTTTAAAAGAACAAAATTAAAAGGATTTTAGATTTGGACACATTTAATAATTTAATTTGATGATGTTTGACCCAATTTGTACACAGCCCCACCATATATTTGAATCATAATGTTCACGAAATATAAAGTAATTAAATTAAACGTGTCCTTTGTGGGGGGTTATATCAACTTTTGTTAATCATTTTATTTAATTTAATTTATTGATACCTTTTATTTTATAGTACTACTATTTTTTGTGAAGGATTATTCCATTTTAATGGCCAAAAAAAAAAAAAGAGAAGACGGATTTATCAATTTTAAATATAGCCAAAAATAATAATTATGAAATAAAGTTTGAAATTAATTTTATGGCATGTTTAATTTGAGGTATTAGCTAATTATCTTACATATTTTATATCTCATAATAAAATATGATAAAATAATTTAATCATAAGATATACCATTTATGAAATATCCTTTATTTATCTCATTCCGTATCTTAGTGTTCTATTTTATTTTATTTTCAATGACCTAGACATGAAATATTTTTAGGAAGAACGTAGACAGATTCTAAAAGCATTTATCAAGTTTTAATGACAAAATTAAAAGAAAAATGAGAAGAATGATCTGTCAATTTTAGATGATCAAAGAAATTCAAATAAATTAATTATGATGTGATGAACAAACAAAAAAAAGTTGGAATGTGATTTAAAGAAATAATGTTTATATATGTTTTCTCATTAGAGGTGAAATTAGAATAAACTTTACGGACTTTGTACTTGTCAATTTTTACTTTAATTTTGGATCGTGTTGAATATAAATACAAAATATAAGATTAATTCGTCCAAACATATTATATTACTTCATTTTTTTTCTTGAGATTAGAGGTTTCAAATCATTTTAGTTAGTCAGTTTTTTTTTTAAAAAAATAATAATTTCAAATTCAATCCAAAAAACTAAAGAATTTCATATTGGGAGCACTTTCTCTTAAATAAATCCTATATAACATGAATTTGAATCAATCAAACAAGTAAATTTTGGATATCAATTCAGATGTTTTAAAGTTTCCTATTTGTTTGGTGTACCTTAATTTATTACTTTGGTCCGACGTAGCTAGGAATGTTTTTTTATTCTTTTCATGGTAAAACGGGGACATACCATAACTTGTTTTTTTGTTTGAAAATAACATACATAACTTAAGATTTGCCTACCATTGAATATACAAAGATATTTTATAAGATTTCATTGATATAAGGTTTAAAAGGAATGTCACACGTGAAGTTGTTGCATTTGGGGAAATCAGAAAAATAATTTAGTATATGAATGGTACATGACATTTGATATATAGTACAATTTATAATACCCCACATCTATGTCAACAAAGAGAAGGCAAAGTACATTTATTACCTTCTTTTAATTTGTTAAATTTTATTTAGATATCGAGTTATGGCTTGTTTCAATTGAACATCTAAATATATGGTAAAATATTTCTATTTGACATTTGACTCAGGTTTTTATGAAATAATTATGCCTTCTCAAGCGCTGATTTAAATAAGTTAATCACATAAAATATATCAACTTTTATAATTATACGCATCAAGCCTCAATTGAAACAAGCGTGGAGTTTTACAACTCATATGAATATGTTTTTAAAATATTATATTTTAAATTATTAACTTATCTATGTAATAAGCTTTTTAAAGGAGGTTTCTATCGAGTAGTTTTCTCCACCGCTGATTAATTATTCTTTGATGTCAACCCTATAAAATATTTAAATGTCCCACAAAATTTTCTGTCTTAATTAGTACTAACTGACTTTATAATCAAGATTTATGATGATTATCCTTCTCTTTCCAGTCATTGCATGTTTTATGTGAATTTCAATTATTATTATTTTTGAAATTTCAAGTAAATATATAATAATAATAATAATAATAGTAATAATAATAATAATAATAAAGTACACAATATATTTAATAAAATTTTCAAAAAATATAGTGCACATTGTCGTCGAAGATAGATTCAAGGAATTGGACATTATGATTTTGAAATTATGCAATAATCCATTTAATGTTTCTAATTTGTTTGATTAAACACGAAATTAAAGAAAAGTAATAAATATTAAAAGGATAATTTCTAAATAGATTAAAAAAGTAGTGTAAAATATGTAAATTAAAATAAGTGGAGTTTATATAATTATATATAAAAAGTTTTTACATGACTGATGAAGTTGTTTTAATTAGGGCTTAGGCCGATCAAAGCTTTGAGAACACTCAACGAATTTTTTTAACCAAAATCCCATAATATGATCCAATGATAACCAACCATAATACTATCCCTAGATATATTAATTTTAAAAAAATGACAAGTTTTCTAATTAATAAAGGGAAAAAGGACATATATACCCCTGAACTATCGTTAATGGTATACAAATACCCTACGTCATACTTTTCGTTCATCAGTACCCTTGCCGTCCAAAAATCAGTGCACAATTTCCCTTCTCACTAACGGAAGAGTTATTTGATACACGTGGCACAATCCTACGGCTCAGCCTGATTTGATCAATTATTTAACCCAAAATTTAAATACCAGCCCATTATCCATTTAACCCACCTAATTTACCCATGACCCACACAAATAAACTATCTAAAAACCTCAAGGAAAAGCCCCATTACCCGTTTGCATGATTTTATTTGAAGATTTTTGTTAGTAGTTCACATGATTTTGCTGAGGAAATTGTTTGTCATGTTTAGTATGCGTTTTTTGAGGATTTTTTTTGCCTGAGCTTGTGTTTTGCGGCAAGTTATAGCTTGAAAATTACTTGTAAATCATGTGAAAGATTGAATAGGTGAGCTGTTTTTCGAAGTAAATCCAATTAACTTTAGCTGATAATCGATTAATTAATTTTCTTTGCAGTAATTTTATTGTGTGAAAGTTTGACTTGTTAATTATAAATCATGTGAAAGATTGAATAGGTGAGCTGATTTCTGATTTTGCTGGCTGCTTCTTCGTTTGTCTCAACGAAAAGGTCAAAAAGCCCTCGCACACGTATCTCCGCCTCTCGAATCCTTTTATCATTTGTTCAGATCTGTAATTTTTTTCTTCACATAGTTCGTATAAAATTTATAGTTAGTGGAGTAATCACTCCAGATCTACTGAAATTTTATATGAGCTCTTACCTAATATTTCTTATTTTTTTCCTGAAACACACGTTTTTCTTCAATTAGATCTTACTACCAAACTAGAGAGAAGATGAATCACTGTGCAATTCAACAAGGTGCTTTCGCCACCTGTGAAGATGTGTGAGCTCAGTTTCTTCAATTTCTGATAAAAAGAACGCAGTCGTTTTTATTTGGGTGGGTTAAATGGGTAATGGGCGGGTTAAATGGATAATGGGCGGGTATTTAAATTTCGGGTTAAATAATTGATCAAATCGAGTTGAGCGGTAGGATTGCGCCACGTGTATCAAATAACTCTTCCGTTAGGGAGGGGCAAATGTGCACTGATTTTTGGACGGCAGGGGCACTGATGAACGAAAAGTATGACGGAGGATATTTGTTTACTATTAATGATAGTTCGGGGTATATTTGTTCTTTTTCTCATTAATAAATATAGAAACATGATTAGGGACATAATTAATGTGGCTTTTGATTCAAGTTGTATTATGTCCAAATTAAACTTATTTTAACTATGAAGAAATTGTTTTTAGGTCCCATGTTAGCTCTATGAGGTTGATATAAGAACGATTTAATAAAAATCAAAGTTTATTTTTAAATAATTAATTTAAGAGTATCTTAACTCATTTATAATGAAAAAACATATCCAAAGCTAAAAATAAATAAATTATCGACTGGAATTCTACTTTATCACATCACATATAAATTTTTATGTTTATTTTTAACTCAATGTTAAGCATTTGCACATTTGTTGTATATCTATCGGCTAATTATTATAAGTTGATCGCCTTTAACTTATGACATTATTTTTTTAGAAAGTTGAATCAACTTACATTTGATCAAATAATGTATAATTTTATCCCTAGAATCTTTGGAAATTAATGAAATATTTCGAGTTTGAATTCTAAAAATGAAATCGCTTTTGATAAGGAACATTTTAACTCAAAATAAAACTTTTCAATACAAGTTTAATTTAGTCAAGCCTCAAAATAAATACTGAATAACATATGGAAAACCAACAACAATGTCTAGGTCAATATACTCTTTTCTTTTCTGTTGATAATTATGATGTTCATGATAACATGAACACATCTTGATTAATTTCACGAAATATTTATCTTTCACCTTCCACCTCTTACCGGCACTAAGTATTGTCTAGGTCAACAGTACTATAGTTGAGATATTGAGTTAGTGTTGAAATAAATGAGGTTTGGTGTCTATTTCCAATATATCACTGCCAGACAACATTTCTTTAACAAGTTTGAAGTTAATGCAACAGTTCAAACTAGCCATCAGTTTTGCTAGGGGTTTGAACTGTTGCATTAACTTCAAACTTGTTAATTTCGCCAGAAATTTGGCCAAAATTTGGCCAGTTTAATATTTTACCTATGTTATTTTACCTTTCTGAACATTTTACCCTTTTAACTTTAATACATTTTAACTAAAAAATTTAAAAAATATCAGTTTATTTTAAAATAAAAAAAATATTATAGACTTTTTAAATTTCTGACTATATTCTGACAAAATTTTCTAGCCATTTAATATTACCCTTTATTTTTAACAAGTTAGGTAGATAATGCATCAATTTAGTGTCTTTGAGTGCATTTTGTACTACCAACCACATTCCTACAAACCCTAAAATTGATGATAATAATTAAACTAGGCTAGTTTAGTAGGATATATAAAAATGATATTGAATATAGTATATTAAAAAATATTGACATTATAGGTTATATATAATGGGATTAGTCATGCTGATATCTCTTATCTTTTGTTATGTTAAATAAATATGATGTATTAGAATATATATAAGAATAGCTAGTACATTATATAGTTAATATCGTGATCTCTTACGTATAAGAATAGTACATATATGGTGTATGAAATCTACTCACATGCATTATACCAAGTTCTAATTAGTATAGTTAGTTAATTATTTGTGGGTGCGGGATCACAAAGGACAGTCAGACCCCTGAAAAAGGGATATATATATATATATATATATGAGAACTTAGGTGAATCTCATTTTTCATTATAAGAGAGGAAATTAAAATGAAAAGGTTTATAAGACATATATATATATATATATATATATATATATATACCAAATAAAAACGTTTAAATAATATAAAGTATATCGATAAAGTCGTTAAAGTTAGTTTAAAAGATACTGCAATTATACTAAGGTTTGTGAGGTAAGACGCGTTTTAAGATTTATGTTGTAAAATCCTACTTAGTACTCCCTCTTCCGGCTCCTTTATCTAGTTTAATAGTTTCTTGTTACTAAATCTATGTAATTTCTCCCAAAATTACTTTTTTTTTTTTAACTCTATTCATCTCTCTTTATTTTACTCTGTTCATCTCTTTTCCTTAGCCTAAGTTCTTAGCACCTTCTTCTTTAACCAAACTCCGGGATACACAGTCCTTCGGTTCCCTGACCATGGCGGACTTTCAACTTCCCTAGGTATTTATAGGTTAATCCATCGTCGTTACGAAGAGGGTAAGAAACTAACCATTTATTAAGAGTAATTTAAACAATAAATGAATATCGTATTAATTATAGTAACAAACAGTACATATTAATCATAGTAACAGTACAAACAATACATAAACATCATATTATACAATAACAGTACATAATATCTAAACAGGGAGAAACTTCTATGATCTAGAAAACTCATAACTACTTATATGATAATGGTCGGATAGAGGTTTCCCTTTTGGGAGTCCCCGGGTGACCTTGCAGCTACTTGAGAACGTAAATGCTCACACTCTTTTTTCATAAACACTCACACTCTTTTTTTTTTTTTTGAAGAGATGGGAAATATGTAAAGCTTTAAAATTCGTAAACTATTCTCTCTATTATGCTCTACTTGTTCTTCTCTTCGCTCTGCCTTTTCTTCTTGCAAATGGTCTTATATTTATAGGTGAAGAAGGTCTTCTATGGATTTGAAATTCGGATTTCAAATATTGAATAATGTTTCTTTACCTGTCGGGTGATCTTGGTGCCCCATCGTCACATGGCCTTTGAAAGACTTTTTCAAAATAATTGTCCGCTTTCGAGTAGTGGTGTCTTCTTTATTGTCTGCTTTAAAGTAATGGTTTATTACGTCATTGCTTACTTATCCTTGTTTGTCTTTTCCCTGTTATCGCCATGGCTTACGTATTCTTGTTTGTCTTTTCCCCGTGATCGTCATGGCTTACGTATTTCTTATGTGTCTAGGTTGTGCAGTGCTATGGAGTCGAAACTCATCCCTGAGTCATCGTCCTCATTTGGGTCTTGAGTAAATTGTTCTAACGATGAGTTGTATTCGTTACTTCCTGAATTTTCAGCGTCAGTGTCTGTAGTCTCTGGTTCCGGGTTTGGGTATTCTCTTATAACTTCTTTAGTCTTTTCACTAAGTAACTTGTGGAGAGAAATTTGTATCATTTGTTCGATTATTTTTGTATTTTTTTCTTTTTAGAAGTAATCCTTTAGTCTTCTTTCCTTTTTCTGGGGTTCTTGCCGTATTGAAGCTGGCTGGTAAAATTCTCACACTTTTTGGCAAAGTGTCAGCCATCAACGGATTTGATGAGTCTTTACCCGCTACCGTTTGAACGGGACTAGCTGTACCTTT
Source organism: Solanum piurae (assembly GCA_029582685.1). Lineage (NCBI taxonomy): Eukaryota > Viridiplantae > Streptophyta > Magnoliopsida > Solanales > Solanaceae > Solanum > Solanum piurae. Next base: position 16,486 of record JAJOOO010021378.1, read on the forward strand.
AGCCGATACAATGGCTCTTTCTACATTCTTTGGGGAATGTACACCCGTCTTATCCATTTTACAATGAGATGGAGAACTCTTTTGTTCTTTTGGATGGTCTTCTAGTTGTAGTGGTATAGTCTGATTGATTTCAAAATGTAAAATCTTCATTCTTTCTTGTAGGAGGTGGATATGTTGTGTCATCTTTTCTATTTCTTTTTCAAGTCTCTCAATGGTTTGATTCTGTCTTTTGAATTCTTCTGTCATTGAAGAGCAGTGATCACAAAATATTATTTTGTATGTGTCCTTTCGGATGTTGTATTATAAGAAAGGGCTTGTGGTTTGTCTTAAGGCTGGGCTTATGAAATAATTTTTCCCTAGGGTTCCTCTTGCATAGTCCAGAGCATCGTTTAGGTCATTGAACCCTTTGAAGAGGGGAGTGAGAAAGTATTTTATGGAGTCTATTACCTCAGTCCATGATTATGGAGTCTATTACCTCAGTCCATGTCTGAAAAATGCTTGCCAGTCTTCCTTGGACCAATACGTAGAATTTGAATTTTCTATCTTCATTTTTCTCTGTAAAATAGTAACTTAACGGATTTAGTACTGAAATGAAGTAACTATTGTCTCGGGGTATTTTCTTGTATGCTATCCATAGAATTTTATCAAACATCTTTGGGGTCTATTTATCTTTGTTTCTGGATTTACTCTGAAACTTAGGTTAGATGGGGGATAAAATATCAAATTTTGTCTTCCAAAATGTAGTCTTTCCATGCTTGGAGTATTTAGTTTTGCTTCCTCTAATTTTGTCTGAGGTCGAAACAAGGTGTTCCCCAATAAAGTCTGTAGATATAAGTCTATGTTCTTTTGGTCTGTATTGCCGCTTGAGCTGGATGCCCTGGCTTTGTCTTTTCCTGTATTCATGCTGAAAATAAATAATTAGTCTTCATAAGTCTACTCAGCTGATCTGCTAAAGTATTATCTTTTCCTTTGATGTGTTCTAGACATATATTATATATTGACGTGACATCTAAAAAAATTAACCATCTTCTTTTGCTACTACTTTTTTCATTTATTTTTTGATGAAACTTTACAATAGCTTCACAATCAGTTCTTACTAAAATTTCTATTTTTTTGATAATATATAAATTAAAACTGTTCAGACCGTAGATTACTGCTAGTAGTTCTGCGTCTATACTACTCATGTTTCCTTTTTCCTTGTATTTTCTGCTTTGGTAGGCGCATATTTTTTCATCTTTTCTGTCTCCATACTTATTTTTCTTTGTTTTTAGTACTGCTCCCTATCCTTCTAGGCTTCCGTCTGTTTCTACTATTGGATAATCTGTTTCTAGTGGGAGAGATAAGTATGGTATGATTCTAACCATTTGTTTAAGTTTTTGTACTAGCTTAATGTCTTCGGTATACGTCTTTTGTCCATGAGTTCCTATTTTTGAATATAGGGGTCCTGCTACCTTTCCTAGGTCTTTTATAAAATTTCTTGCATAATTTAGAATTCCTAGAAATTTTTGTAAATCCTTAGTGTTGTCTAGTTTGTCTGGCATGTATAGGACCTTTTTTTGCTATATGAGGTTGCAATTTTATTTTTCCATCCCCGATTTCTACTCCTAAAAAGTTTATGAGGCCTTTACATAAATCCATTTTTTTCTTACTAATTATGATTCCGTTGTCTACAAATAACTTGGATACTGTTTGTAAATGTCCTAGATGTTCTTTAGTATTCTTACTAAACACTAAAATATCGTCTACATATATTAGAATAAAGTTTTTATAGTCTCTAAAAATATTATCCATTTTCCTCTGAAAAATTGGGGGGGGGGGGCTGCTTTTAATCCAAAAAGCATTACTAACCATTCGAAATTCCCTTCCAGACAGGTAAACGCAGTCCATTCTATAATATCTTCATGTATCTTACATGTTACTACATAAGAAAGTAGTTTCTATATATGTATTATAAGAATTTATGGAAACCGTTTCAACCAGTTCAAGTCCCTTCCAAAAAACCACACCTATACCACCGGTAGAATATACCATAGGTAATTTACCAAGGCATAAGGTGTTTAGACAAGACCCAGCTACAGAACCAGAAATGGTTAGACTAATAGGGATAAGAATGCCGATAGAAGCTCATATCAAACTTCAAGACGGGGGAGACAGAGGAAAAATACTAAATATATCAACACATGATCCTCAATAATGGAATTCAGTAATAGACGTATGGAAAGGATAGTAGTAGCCGACTATATACACCATTGTAGTGAAACAGACGCAGAAACCATGTACAAGTATATGGAGACCTTTTTAGGAGAATCAATTAAGGGAGTATGTGCAACATACAAGGTAACTTACCCTCAAGAATTCCAAGAATTAGTAAACATGGGACCAAACCCATACAACTTTACTAATTAATACATAGTCTAATAACAGGAGAAGACCCAAATAGCGGATTAGTAGTATTACAGAAGAATGCGTTAATAAAACTAGAACAACTTAGCATAAACAATTGGTGCCATATAAAAAACTTCTTAAAAGACTACTTCTATTATTGCGCCATAAGCGGTAATGCATTTGACCAAAGCTTAGGAAAGAAACTTTTTAATAAGCTCCCTGGAGCCCTAGGAAGAGAGATAGAAGAAAGATGGATTAAAAGAGAAGGAGTAATGAAAAATCCAATTGCAAATTGGTCCATAGGACATAAAATACAGTATGTAATGGAAATACTACAAGAAAAATGTACAAATATACAAATACAAAAACAATTGAAACAGAACAAGATTGGTGTTTGTAAGAATATATATACGACACAAAGTTACGATCAAAATAAACCATAAAAAAAATACAGAAAAACATATCAAAATACCCAAGAATACAAACCTAGGAAAAAGTACTATTTAAGAAAATCAACGGCAAGAAAGCCTTACTTAAATAAATACAGACATGTAAGAAAATATAATAATAACAAAATTTACAAAAATAGACTAGCTTGTTTTACATGCGGAAGTGAAGAACATCTGGCCAATAATTGTCTAGGAAGAAACAACAATAGGACAAGAAATGCCCAGCTTATAGAAGACTTCCAAGAAACCCTGATAAATGTAGACGAATATATGTTAGATAATGAAAGTATATATTCAGTAATAAGCATAGACGCCATAGAAGGAAAACAAGATTCATCAGATTCAGAAGAAGAAACTTTAATAAACGAAATAGGATTAGAGAAACTAGATTTAAACAACCTAAGGGATTACACTTTTGTCAATATACAATGTAACCACTAATTCTGCAAAGGAAAAGGTCTAGATAGTCAACGATGTTTTAATTGTACAGGATACCAAAGTAAAGACAGAAGAGCAAAATGCATGAACTGCTATATATAAGGATGCGTTTGGAAAAATCACTGAAAGCATTAGAAGATAGAATAGATGATTTAGAAGAAAGGATGAATAAACTAGAAAAAGGAAAAATCGTAGCACTAGAAAAGGAGAAAGGCATGAAAGAAACCATGAAAGAAACCAATCAAAATAACCATAAAAGAACAGAACCAGAAATAGAACTTTTAAATACAAAAGAAGACGATAACTCCTTTGAAGGTTTAATTTGTAACGAAGACAAAAAAATTAATACCATAAAAATCCTTACAAGAATAAGAATTCAAGACTACGAGATAGTAACCCTCGCTTTAGTATACTCAGGATGTACAAAGAGCATAATAAATAAGTGCATCTTGCCTTTAGAGTTGATAAAAGATTTCCCAGAACCACAAAGCGCCATGCAAATGGACGGATCTTCTAACGTATACAAACACTATGTCAGTAATGCAAAGATAAGTTTAAATATATGTGCAGACTTTTATAAACCTGCCTATAAGTGAGAAAAAATCTGGGTAAGAGATTTAAATATTAGGGTAGATTTTGTTTTAGGAGTAGACTCCTTACTACTTAATAATGAAAGTTGTCTCCTTACTAGAGACGTAGTAATATTCTCAAAAAATACTACCCAGACCGCAATAACAACAGAATCTACTCCGACAAAATCTAGGTATCTCCTAGACACTAATAAACTTAGCCCAAATACATACAATGCGACTAAGGAGAAGAATGCACTTGTACAAACATACATATGATATATGAAAGTAAAGAAATTGAACTATTAGAACTCAGTTCTCTAGACACAGAAGATATAGAAAAGAATTATAACTTACTAGAAATAAATACAGAGCTTTACAATTTTAAAAAAAGATTACATCACATAGGAGTAATAAAAAATCAAAAGGATCTAGAAGAAGTAATTTTAATCCTAGATAAACTGGAAGTAATCGGAGAAAGGCCCCTGAAGCATTGGGATGCCAATCACATAACCTGCAGACTCAACATCATTAACCCAGAGTACACAGTAAAAGCAGCCTCTTTAGAATCAACAAATGAGGACCTGAAAGAATTTGAAGAATAGATAAAAGAATTATTAAAATTAGCAGTAATTAGAAGATCGACAACATTCATGGTAAGAAATCATAGTGAAATAGTAAGAGAAAAAGCTAGAACGGTTATAAACTACCAAAGACTTAATGATAACACTTGAATGGACGAATATAAGTTACCATATAAAGCAGAATTAATAAATAAAATACAAGGAATAAAGATTTTTAGTAAGTTTGATTGCAAGTTCAGATACTGGCAAGTAAAGATGCATGAAGTTAGTATAGAATGGACTGCGTTTACTTGTCCGGAAGGGCATTTCGAATGGTTAGTAATGCCTTATGGATTAAAAATACCCCCCCCCCCCCAATTTTTCAGAGGAAAATGGATATTATTTTTAGAGACTATAAAAACTTTATTCTAGTATATGTAGACGATATTTTAATGTTTAGTAAGAATACTAAAGAACATCTAGGACATTTACAAACAATATTCAAGTTATTTGTAGAATACAGAATCATAATTAGTAAGAAAATAGTGCTGACAGATCTCTCAGCGAGGTTAGTCTCGAACACCGAATGACTCCGCAATTTGCTCTTTCTTCTAGTTCATCGCGTTTTGTGCCTTGCCTTCAGTATCTGTGCGTTCTGGATCATTAGGTGGTATGCTTCTACTTCGCGGAATTGATCGGCAAAGTGCCGACTGCTCCTTTAATCGCTTTCAATTCATTTCCTCGGGGCTTCGCGTACTGGAACAAAGGGCGGAGTGCGTCCCTTTGGTGATTCGCTAAGTGTACTTGGCAATCTAAGGCTTCAACTTCTTTTTTCTTTTCTGCCTTTTTGTTTCTTTTTGCGCCTAAGTATCCATACTATCACTAACACTTTAAATACCTGAAACTTACGCATTTTCATCAGATATTGAGATAAATCAAGCATTTGAGGACTCTGTTTCTATTAAAATATAGCCCTAAATGAGTTCAATTTGTGAACTCATCACGGAGGCCTTGCAAATTAGTCATATGTAAAAGCAACCCGACTACTTAATCAAATGGTTGAAATGCACCAAGAGGTAGAAAAAGACTTCATGTTGGCCTCCCTAATGACTCGGATTAATGAGTTGGCCAAAAAAATGGTGAAGATCGAAGTCCAGTACAAAAGAAAGGACAAATACATTCCTCCTAATGAGTGAAGAAGTCCTAAGGACAATGAAGTTAAACGCCTTGAGGACATGCTCTCAATCATTCTTCACAAGGTAATTGAGCAAGATAGAAATCTAGAAGAAATAAAGGAACACATTGAAGGGATGAAGTGATTGATTTGGTCTCAATCCAGAGCTGTCCAGCTGCTCGAGAACCTTATGGGTCATGCGTCGCCCGATCTACACTCGCAAAAAAATAGAGGGTTGCCTATTGATACTATGGCTAACCCCAAAAATGGAATTAGACAACTGACAAACGTTGTGTCACGACGTTAACTAATGTGATGTTTGGGAGGCAACCCAAAACCTTTTTAAATACTTTATTGTTGTTTCAGAAATAACGATGTGTTAATTGTGCAGATGGAAGTGTGGAGAGTGAACGAAAGTGCAGATTGGCGAGCAATAGATCCAGTCGGTGAGTCACCGAAAGGGTCGGCGAATCCGACCTTATCCGTCGTTGACTCAAGACATCGTCAACATTAGAGTCTGTAAAACTTGGCGAGCTTTGGAAATTATTAGTGAATCGCCAAACTGGTTGGCAATCAAGATGAAGACCGCCGTTTGGACAATCACTTTGACTGAAGTTTCTGTAAAACTCAGCGAACCAAATGACCACTCGACGTGTCATCTATTAGATCGGCGAGTGTGACTAATGTCGCCGAATGGGCACGAACTGGACGGTTTGTAATGGCCAAAAGTCCTAGAATATGAAATCCTTCACTTTCCCCCGCTCTTAATCTTTACAAATTTACACCAAGGTAGTACTTTCACTATTTCAGCATTATAATAGTATTTTGGTTAGTTGATTTGTGCTTGGAATTGGATTTCTTTGTTGCCTAGCTTTTCAATCACATTTTAATCGGCACAAAAGGTCAGTTCTCCGAACCCCAAGTTTATTTTCGAATAGTTTGTACTCTTTTGCAATGATCGTATCTTATTGATGTATGCTGGGCCTCTCCGATAGGATTAGAATGTTTACATGCCTATTTAAATTTGAAAATCTTACCCGTATTGATTTGATAGTCAAATGCTCATAACTTGTGCATTTTTAAATAATTGAAATTGTATTGGGCGGTGCTTTCGTGTTGTTTAGATTGATTGGGTGAAATCCGAGTAGCCATTGTTTGTGCTAAACAACGAGAACTGCTCAATGATACAGCAGGGGGGACACCACTCTTAAGAGAAAATATCATCAAATAGCTAAATTTGGCAAATCCGAGAGAAATCTGAGTATCCCGGGGCAATGGGTAGTGCGGGTCTTGTTTGAATTTCGTTAGTTCATGCTTTGATTTTATTTTTGGGGTTTGCGGGATTGAATTCGAGAAGGTGGATTGAAAATGCGCACATTGGGCCATTTGGTGAGCTGAGTCGAGCTCACCGAATCACTTGGTGGTTCACCTATTATCTTTATCTCGCATTTAATTTCGTGTCAAGTTTGCAGTTTGAGTCTATAAATTTCGGTGAGATGCCTGCTTCACCAAAGTCACTCAACGAATCTCCGAAAGTACTCTTTATCGCTCTTTGTTTGCACCCTGAGACCCTTATGCACTGTAACTTTCGGCGGACAAACCTTTGCTCGCCGAAAGTAGTCGGCGATTCACCAAAAAATACCTTCCATTCGCCGACTTGCTATGATTTGAAGCCAACCCTTTCAGCGAGCCCGAGTTAGCTCGCCAAAGAGGTTTGGTGACTCGCCGATTCACTTGGCGAGTTTTCCTAGAGAAGATTGCCTGTGTTTTTACTTGATTTCTCTCCTAACTATTCCTAATCTTTCGGAGATATGACTAAACCTGACAAAGCAGGTAGCAGCACACCACCCTGAGGTAAAGAAAAAAGGGATCACGCTCAATCAGGATGCAACTGCATCCAGGAACAAGGCCACTACAACTTCCACAACTGGTGGGAGAGGCAAGGGCAAGGACAAAATAGTTGACCTATCAGATGCAAGTTCCAAAAGTACTGGTTTCTACACCAATGACCCAACAACATATGACTGTGAGAGTATGTGTTTTGATGAAGATGGATTGATGGAGACACAGAGAAATGAGGTACAATCTAAACAGCTGAACGACCCATCTCGGATTAGGAATCCCTAATCCACCACTCCGACTCCTCCAGCTCCAGAGAAGGCAATAGTACTGGCACATCCAGTACAGGGCCCCCTTGTCACGCCCCGAAACTACCCCCAAGATGCGGACATGGGACCTAGGACCACAAGTGATCCCAAGCTAACCCTGCTGGCATGATCATGAGCATACTAAAGATAATAAACTGATGCGGAAGCTAAATCATAAATAAATGAAAAGATGGGGAATACCCATATACTATAACT
>JAJOOO010021379.1:0-22814 GCA_029582685.1 Solanum piurae
TAGTTACTTTGGGCTGGGAGCCCGGTTTCTCAGTAGACTTAGCTTTTCTGTGTACCTGTCGGGCTTATGGGGGTCCGTTCAGGTTTTATTTAAACTTGCGCACGAGTGTACCTTCTGGGCTTATGGGGGTCCAGTTAGGTTTAGTTTAGTTGTACTTAGTTTATTTCTGGTATGCTCGTGTGCTTTCCTTTTTATCCGTTTTGACCTTTATGTGTCTAGATTCTACCATTTCTTATTGTTTTTACCCTTTTTGCTCAGTCGGCCTATGATGCCTACTGAGTACCTGTTGTGTTGGTACTCATGCTACGCTCTGCATCTATTTCGTGATGCAGGTCCCAGTACCAGTTATCAGCGGTGAGTAGTTCCAGCCTTATTTTGCAGTTGTGACTCGAAGACGAGGGCGAGCACTTGACGTTTTGGGTTTGTCTTGTCTCCTTCTTTAGGTTTAGCTAGTCTTGTTGCTTTTGAGACATACTCTGTTGTGGTCCACTTTTGGGAATTGTACTCTTTATTAGATTGCTCTGTACTGTGACTTCCACGTTCTGGGAGGGATTTCTGTATATATTTATCTTGGGTTGCTTCCGCCTTGTTATTTTTGTTTAGATTATTGTTTTCGCTAGTTTCCGCCCTTTCGCTCATTGCATTGATGTTCTGGGTTACGGGTTGGCTTACCTACTGGTAGGGTATAGTAGGTGCCATCATGACTCGAGAAATCGGATCGTGACAAATATACGTCTAGGGTTTTAGTTGAGAGTTCAAGAAGAGAAAAGAATAGAAAAAAGGAAAAAAGAGGAAAGGATCAAGGCGTTCGTCGAAGTTCTTGAATTTTCTTGCGGATTTTCCCCATGGGTTTAATCCCTAAGAGGTATGTAAGCTTCCATAGTGTTGGGTCTGTTCACCCACACGCCAATCATGTTAATTTCACCATTAAATTCGTTCTAGAATGATGAAGGTTTAAGGTTCTTAAATTGTGTTCTTGAAATTGGCTTTCGTTCTTGAGTTAAGATGAGTTCTTGAGGAAATCGAGTTGATTTTATAGTTGTGTTTGATTAGATTCTTGAGTACATGTATTGGGTATCTGAATCTAAAGAGAAATTAAGAAAAATAATCGAATTTAGGCAAATTAGGGTTAGAAAACGAGGAAGAAAAAGTCAGACAAGGAACATGTACCAGGTCCGCGTCGCGGATCTGTTCCTTCAATGTGAAAATTTTCTCTCCGCGTCGCGGAGAGGTCGCATACTCCATTAGTTCAAAAATTATTTTGACCAAACATTTTAATTCATCTCCGTGTTGTGGACTTGCTCCCTAGACAATGTTTTTCAACCATTTCTCATGTTTAACTATCTAAAAACACTCCTAAACATCACAAGATCTTTCCTATCACAAATCACAACCTTGAATTCATAAATCAAATTCAAGGTAGAGTTGAGAGTCAAATTTTGAGAGTTCTCTCAAAATTGTTTGAGAAAGTCCCTTTGAGTCATTTGAGGAGTCTTCTACAATTTCTAATAACTTGTTTCAAGACTCGAGCAAGTGAGTATGAGAGTGAGAAGAATGTATTCATGAGTCTATTTTGTCATCACGATATCCTTCATATCATGAACCATAACTCTTGAATTCATAATTCACATTTAAGAGAGAGTTAAGAGTAGAGTTCAAGGAAGCCTTTGAGTTCAATTGTGAATCCTTTGAGTTCAATTGTGAATCCTTTGAGATCCATCATCGATTTGAGTTAAGTTTTGAGTAAGTAAGTATGAGAATGAGAAGAGTTGTATACATGAGTTCCTTATTGATATTTTGACCCTTGAGTCTAGTCGTTCAAGCCCATAACTTCCGCATGAACTTCAGTTGAGTACCTTTGAGAGAAGTAGTATCTTCAAGTTCTAAGTCTTGAGTATTGAGTTCCTAATCCCCTTTGAGATTATATTTTTAATCATGGGACTATAACATGTTACCTATGAAGTTCTTGAGTTGAATTGTCCATGCCCATAATTTCGCATGAACCCTATACATCGAACAATCTTGAGATGAGAAGTATCTTTGAGTCTGTGAGTTGAGTAGTTCATGCTCATAATTCCGCATGAACCCTCTGAGTTGAGCATTCTTGAAATAAGTAGTATCACTGAAGTTCTTGAGTTCCAAGTATTGAGTTCTATCTATGGTTATTGAAAACCTTGTATTGAGTCATTCACGTCTATAATTCGGCATGAACCATATTTTAAGAAGTCTTTTACAAATGTTTTAACTTTGTTTTAAGACTTAAACTTTGAGTTGAGTAAAGAGTAAGAGTAAAGTTCATTTTCTTCAAAGATTATACGGGAACTAAGTATTCTCTAGAGTTAAAATGTTTTCACATTTGAACAAGAAAGGAAACATCGATTTCCAGGAGAGCCTTTGAGCTAGTTTTTGAGTAATTATCTCAAACCAAATAAAGAGTTTTGTTTTTAAAAACATATGAGCTGAGTATATTTTGGGAGTAGTATTAAGCACCGATATGGGGACGCGAGTTCATAACAACTCTAGTCTCCATAAACCATGTAGCCATCATGGGTAGAAAATGATCATACTTTTTAGATGATTCCTTAGTGTTTTTTTTAGCATAAACTAGTGGATTCACTTAGTTAAGGCGTTCTATATGACGGCAAAGTATAAGACAATTCTAGTAACGTGGGCAAGACGTTGTATCATCACTTAGGCTCATAGTAGTGGTTGTCGGTTAGAGAAACTCCCACAGAGTTATATTGTATTTTTATATACACATTGAGTATTATTGTATTTTTCAATACATTGAGTTGCTATCTACAGTTTTACAGCTTTTCATATATATTGCATCTTTTACTATTGCTTTATCCTTGAGTATCATGAGTTGAGTCTTTCGAGTTGAGTATCATGAGTTGAGTCTTTCGAGTTGAGTACCTTCAAGTTGAGTATCTTGAGTTGAACTGTGCTTCATTGAGTCGAGTACCTTACTGTTGAGTTGAGCCGCATTTCACTGAGTTGAGTATCTTATCCTTGAGTACTTCTGAGTTGAGTAAGTTTGAGTAGTTTTGAGTATTCCTTGAGTTGAGTAAGTTTGAGAAGAGGTAAGTATGTTTCCCTTTTTATCAAGTTTCAAGCTTATGCTATGCTTTAGAGTTCCCTTTACATGCTCGTACATTTCATGTACTAAGCCATTTGGCCTGCATCCTTTCATGATGCAGATTAAGGTATTCAGGATCATCAACATGAGCTTCGTTGATACCACATGGAGTTCGAGTTAGCTATGGTGAGCCTCCTTGCTTCCAGAGGATTTCATTTACCTTTCAGTTATATCAGTTGTTAGGATGTCGTGGGTCGTGTCCCGACTTCCATCTTTGTCAGTTAGAGGCTTCATAGATAGATAGTAGAGTTTGAGAATTCTGTTTCATTTATCTTATTAAATGTATTAAAGACTTGAGTTGCCTATTGTTGGCCAGTTGAATATTCTATTTTTATTCAGAGTTATTCATTTGGGTAAAGATTTGTAAGTTCATGAATTTTCTTTAGTTTTTAAGTTTTGCATGCTTGAGTTAGTCTTTTGCTTGTAGTCAGCCAGGATGAGGGTTCATTTGGGGACCAGTAATGGTTCTCGAGTGCCGGTCATGTCCAGAGTGTAGGCTCAGGTTGTGACACTACTAATGCAGAAATCGTAATTAACTTAAAATAAAACCCCAAAACCTGGTAGTCACGTGTACAAGCCTCTAAAGTATTACAATTGAATCGAAAGAAGGATAAAAGTCTCAAATGACATTGTTTCTAAAATAGAACAAGATCATAAATAAGAGTAAAAAGGTTCGCTGAGATGATAAACAACTACCTCACAAATCTCCACAGAAAGCCTCGAATAAGGAGAGAATAGAGAGTATCATGAAGATCCGAGCTAGTAACCTACAAAAATGTAGTAGCAAGGGGTGAGTACCAAACCACACAGTACTCAACGAGTAAACTTCTAAACACAAGCTAAGAGAATACAGGTACTCCTTACACCCCATCCGAACCTCCACAACTACAACATGCATAAAAATCAGCCCAACCTAACAGTTCACAGTTTACATAGCACACAGCTCAACAACAACACTTTAACAAATTACATAACATCAACAACAAACTCAATATTCATCAATCACAACTTTCACAAAAAAACACTCACAAGATCAGCAACACAAAAGATCAAGTTCATCAATGATAAAAATGTGCAATGTGATCAAATGCAATGTCAAGTATAGTGATGCATGTCTAACCTAATGATACACACCCGTTGTCTCTCAGTCAGGGACCCATGGAGGACATATCTGTCAATGCATCCGTCGCGGCGTGTGACACGTCCCTCGATAATCATATCCATCGCTGTGTGTGATACGTCCTTCGAATATAGTATCCATCGTGGCATGCGATACGTCCCTCAAAATATAGTATCCCTCGCGGCGCGCGACACGTCCCTCGAAATGGTACATCCTCTTTAATTTCTTACTATTTCTCAATTCACATAACACTTTTCACAATCATGTCTCAGAACAATGCAATTGACATGTTCACACAAATAATGAGGAGATGACCATTTTCATAATAATGCACAATTCACAACAACACAATGATTCAACAAGCCTTTCAAACCATTCTCAACACATCACACACCAACAATTAATCACATTACCTTTTATTACCTCTTTTTTCATCATTAGAATTAATCAATATGGACAAGTCAACCCATCACCAAGTCTCATTACCCCCAAACACATATTACAAGGAAATACACGAATTCCATACACTTAACAAGGGTTTAGAAATCCACCTGCCTCAAATAATCGAACAATCACTCCGGGACTTCAGCATTCCCTTTTCGTTGTACTTCCAACTCAAAGCAATCTATTCACATTATTAATCACAATAAGATTTCGAAACTAATAACACCCATATTACTATAGGTCTAGCCTAGACCCAAAAACCCACTCAATTTATAATCCAGTTCCTAATCTAGGTGTCAATTAATATATCAACTCTTTCAATTTTCTTCAAATTTCATGCTTAGAATTAAGTTTCAATTTCTCCAAATATTATAAATCTAATAGTATTCATATAATATTTTACACCTTATCAAAACTTGAATCATAATATAATAACTAAGAGAACAAAAATTTTAAAACAGAAACTAGTTGATTATGAACTAGTGGCGAACCAAGAAAACAATTTATAGAACCTTAATCTATATCATACTCCCCCAATCATTAGCTATTGACGGTCAATTTGTCACTTATTATTCAATGATTGCTAATTATTAATATTACCCGTGGCAATAAGGTTTCTGCCTCAAAATTCCCGCCGCCAACAAATCTATTCAATTCATGTATATATCAAAAAGTCTATTTATCTCATACATGTATACATAGAATAACTTCTCCGATTTGGTGTTGACCTCTTGTTAAGCACGACAACCGTATTGGTGTTACGAAGAAATAATAATAAATTCCTTTTTATTTAATTCAACTTTTTATTTTGAACAAGTGGTATAGGATATTATGGGCTTAATTTGGCCCATTAATCACTAACTAAATAAATTAATTATTTAATAAATACCCGTTAATTAAATAATCGTAGTTATCGAATAGTTCAAAATTTTCAAATCAGCTTCATAAATTGATCAAATATGACTCGGAGCAACTATTGAGAAGGGTAAAATGGTAATTTTGTGAAATTTTCTAAAGATGACCTTCCGGGTCATTACACATAACCATGACTTTATTGTACTTCCAATTCTTAATATAGTTTGTTTGCTCTTGTATATCTTCTCTGCCTCTTTCAACTTATTCTTCATTTTCAAGCTCTCGTTATTTTTTCTTGAAGAAGACTTGCTTTTGATATGTATGTCAAACTCAAATCAGTTGTGCAGTATGTAACATAATTAAAAACCAAATCAAAATATGTTAGCAATTTCTATATTTTTCTTATGTCTTACATATTGATTTTGTTCATGAATATACTATAAGCCTCTTTATATAAACAAAAAATTAAATACTAAAGAACAAAGAACAAGAAGAGCAACATTCACTATAAGAAACCTATTTTTTACGACATTATATATATATATATATATATATATATATATTAACAAAGAGTGCTAAAGTCTTTACTGGTTTTAGTTAATTGTTATTGGAACTAGTATCACTATAGGTTTTAGGAACATTTACAAAAAGTGTTAATTGCCGCTAAAAATATATATTAGTGGCAATTAAGCTATAACTGTTAATTAATTACCGCTAAAAATTATTTTTGGTGTAGTGATTATTGTTACAGTCATAAGAAAAACTAAGTTTAATCGTGCCAACTAAAAATATTATTTCTACTAAAAAAAAAAATTACCAAGAAATTAAGAGAGGAAAAAAGAAAAGGAAATGTTTCCATGAAATAAGAAAATAATAATACTATACGGGACAATAATACGATAATTTAGCATAATGTAAAAATAAATAAATTATTTTCTTACTATTATAGTTAGTTTTGATGGTACTTAATTTTCTTCTAGTTTTTTCCTAACTTGAGTTGCTTTAAAATAAAAGAACGAAAAACCCCAAAATAAATAAATTAACAAGAACTCTCTTCCAATATGTTATATTTCCTTATTTCATTTATTAAAATTTTCTTTTCCTTGTCCACTCTTTTATTGGAGTTTAATTACTTTTCCAATTTTTTTCTAGACTATTTTCTTTCATAATATGGCAATTCTTATTTTTAGTAATATTTACATTAATTTATACGAGTAAAAGAGAAAGAATATGAGGTAAAAACTAAGTCATTGGTGTCTATATAAACTGTTGAATCAAGAGATACAAGCTGATGGATTAAGAGTTAGTTAACTGCCATTAAGTCTGTTAGAAGTTAGTTAGAGGGCAAATGAGTCATTTAATGTGTAAAGATGAGCATGCCTAATGTGTGGATAAAATCTATAAATAGAAGCAGTTCACTCTCTCAATGCAAGATTGAAACATATGAAATAAAATTGCAGTTGATTTTCTCTCTTCTTCTGTTAGCTTTCTTCAATAGAAGGTTCTAGAATAGCTCCAGTTATGGAGATTTAACATGGTATCAAAGACAGGTTCAACTCACTGAGGTTCAGACTGTGGTCGAGGACAGAGCTTCGATCCAACTGAGTTCAGTGAATCGAGAAGATCTAGCTCAAAGGTAGTTCATCAATGGCAATAGAAGAAGGATCTGGAATTTCAGCTCCAATCGCATCAACTGGTACTGGTAGAGTGGATATCGATCACAATCATCCTTTATTCCTCCATCCAAATGACACTCCAGGCAGTTCACTCATTTCTCTGCAGTTAATTGGATCTGAGAATTATGCTCTGTGGAGTAGATCTATGACTTTAGGTCTACTAGGAAAGAGCAAATTAGGATTCGTTGATGGTAGGTACACCAAAGATAAGTTTGATGCATCAATACATAAACAGTGGGAGAAAGTTAATGCAGTAGTCCTATCATGGATCATGAATGTTGTTAAGAAGGAACTGCTAAGTAGTATCATTTATGCATCAAATGCTCACAAAGTCTGGCTGGACTTAAAGGAGAGATTCGACACTGTGAATGCATCTAGAGTCTTCTACTTGCATAGAGATATTTCTACCCTCACTCAAGGGACTATTTTTGTTTCTGATTATTTTTCGAGAATGAGAACTCTTTGGGATGAGTTCGATGCACTTATGCCCTGTCCAGGATGTCATTGTTCTGAGTCGAGAAGCTACTCTCATCATCATGAGTACCAAAGGCTTTTACAGTTTCTAATGGGACTCAATGAGATGTATAATCAGTGTAGGAGCCAAATACTGATGATGTCTCCTACTCCTACACTAAATAGAGCATATTCCTTAATCAATGATCATGAGAGTCAAAGAGCATTAACCAACTCACATGTGAAGTCGATCACTGATGTGTTAGAAGGAGCAGTATTTTTTAGTCACAAAGGAGGCTCTAATCTGAGAGGAAACTATGGGAAAGGTGTTGTCATATAAGGAAGCACTAGTCATGGTAGAGGAGGCACCAGTCGTGGTGAAGCAAGCACCAGTTACAGTGGAGGAGGAACTAGTCATGGAGGAACAAGCACTAGTTATGCTGGAGGTGGCATGAACTCTGGAAACACTAGCTCAGGTGGTAACTATTTCAACAGACAACCATCTAACAACAGTGTCAGACCACCAAGGAAACACACACTCGTGTGTGAATTCTGCAGTTACAATGGGCACACAAAGGAGAACTGCTACAAACTGATTGGATACCCTCCAGACTGGCCAAAATCTCAAGGAAAGGGGGAGGCCAGTTTGCTAATCAAGTGATCAACTGTGAAGAGCTGGATTATGATATGAATTTTTCTAAGCCTAGCTTCAGTCAAGGAAGCTCTTCTCATGCAAGTACCTCCCAACAACACCAATCACTACCCCCTCATTTCACTCAGGAGCAGTACCAACAGATTCTTTTGATGCTAGGTAAAGGTAATAAGGAGACACCCACCACCCAAACTACAAATGCAGGTATTGTGAATACTTCACCATTCACTACTGTAGATGCTAGCTGGATTGTAGAATTAGGTGCATCTAATCATATGACCTCATACCTTGGGTTGTTATATAATTGTCATGCAGTTTTAAGTCCTGAGAAGAACAAAGTTTATCTGCCTACAAAAAATGTGGTGTCTGTAACTCATAAAGGCAATTCAAGTATCCTCAACAGTCATACTATATCCAATGTTCTAGTCCTACCTGATTTTAATATTAATCTACTCTCAGTTTCCAAACTAACTAAGGAATTACAGTGCTCAGTATCCTTCTTTCCTAATTTCTGCATCTTCCAGGATCTCTTCACTGGCATGGTGAAGGGGATTGATAGGGAAGATCATGGACTATACATTCTCCAGAGCAGTACTTTCTCTCCAGCTCCACATCAGTCACCAACTCAAAGTGTCAACACTGCTCAACAATCATTTGTCTGGCATAAAAAAATGGGCCATGCACCTCTAGAAGTCATCAAGAAACATGCAAGTCTCAGACATCTCACACCTATAAGTCATATATGTCTTGTATGCCCTTTGGCAAAACACACCAAACTTCCTTTTCCTTTGAGTTGTTCTAGATCTAAGTCTGCTTTTGAATTGTTACATTGTGACATTTGGGGTCCATATAGAGTTCTAACTGATGATAGCAAGAGGTTTTTTGTCACAGTAGTAGATGATTTTACTAGGTTTACTTGGCTATTTCTCATACAATCTAAAGCTGAAGTCATTGTTGTACTAAGAAATTTCCTTACAGAAATAAACAATGTGTTTTCTATATCTGTTAAAGTGTTAAGAACAGATAATGGCTGTGAATTCTTCAGTAATGATTTTAAATCCTTGTTGTCTCACCTTGGTATAGTTCATCAAAGTTCCTGTGTCTACACTCCACAACAAAATGGAGTTGTAGAAAGGAAACATAGAACCATTTTGGGTATAGCCAGGTCACTCGGGTTTCAAGCTTCCCTCCCTTTACAGTTCTGGGGATAGTGTGTAACCAATACAGTCTACCTTCTCAATAGAATTCCATCCAAACTTCTTCAGTTTTAGTCCCCTTATGAACTTTTATATCATCAACCCCCCTCACTATCTCATATCAGAGTTTTTGGCTGCCTAACCTATGTCTCTACTACCAAATCCTCTGACAAATTTGTTGCTAGAGCCATTCCTGCTGTGTTTATGGGCTATGCCTTAACTCAGAAGGGCTATCAACTGTATGATCTCCACTCTAAAACATTTTTCACGAGTAGAAATATAGTGTTTCAAGAGTCAGTATTCCCTTTCACTGATGTTAAGTCAGTTGGCACTCCTTTATTTCCAGTACTGTATATTCCTATCCTGGAGGCTAACATTCAGTCACACCCTCACCATTCTTCTAGTCTAGAGGTCACTCATTCTCCTAATCCCCGAGCTACTCATTCTGACCCTGCATGTCCCTCACACCCTGAACCTAGCCCCAACTCTGTTGTTGAACTCAGAAAATCAATCAGATCCAAACATCCCCCTGCCTGGATGAATGACTTCATCTTATCTAAATCTTGTTCTTATCCTTTGTCTTCCTATGTGTCCTACTCTCACCTTTCTAAATCTTTTCAACATGCTCTATCTGCTTTCTCTTCAATCTTAGAACCTACATATTTTACTCAAGCTGTCAAAGATCCTTCCTGGATTCATGCTATGAAACTTGAGATTGCTGCTCTAGAGGATAATCATACCTGGTCCATTGTAGACCTCCCAGCTGGAAAGACTCATATTGGTTGTAAATGGATTTATAAGGTGAAGTATAAAGCCTCAGGGGAAGTTGAAAGATATAAGGCCCGTTTAGTGGCAAAGGGGTTCAGTCAACATGCTGGGTTAGATTATTCTGAAACCTTCTCACCAGTGGTAAAGATGGTCACTATCAGGTCCCTAATTGCTCTTGCAGCCTCCAATCAGTGATGCATTTATCAGATGGATGTTCACAATGCCTTTCTCAATGGTGATCTTCTTGAGGAAGTATATATGCAGGTTTCTAAAGGGTTTGCTGGACAGGGGGAGACTAAGAAGGTCTGCAAACTTCACAAATCACTGTATGGACTAAAACAAGCTCCAAGACAATGGAATAGAAAATTGATTGATGCTCTTGTCCAGATGGGATTCACTCAAAGCCATTATGATTATTCATTATTCACAAAAAAGACAGAAGGGAAATTGGTGTTCATTCTTGTCTATGTAGATGATCTCCTAGTTACTGGGAACAATCAAGAATTGATAGATCAAGCTAGAAAAGAGCTGCAAGAAATGTTCAAAATGAAGGATCTTGGAGAACTTAAATTCTTTTTGGGAATAGAAGTTGCAAGGTCACATGAGGGAATAGTGTTGTGTCAAAGAAAATATGCCTTAGAATTAATCTCAGAAGCAAGTTTAAGTGGAGCAAAGCCAGCAAAAACTCCACTTGAAACCAATCTGAAACTGACATATGTGGTGTATGACAAAGCTATACAGCATGAGGCAGCAACTGATGATGATGAACTAAAGGATTCTGCTATGTATCAGAGACTAGTAGGAAGGTTACTATACCTAATTATGACCAGACCTGATATAGCATTTGTAGTGCAAGTTCTCAGCCAATATATGCACTGCCCTAAGAAGTCTCATATGGATGTTGCACTAAGGGTAGTAAGATATATCAAAGGTACACCTGGTTTGGGGTTATTCATGCCTGCCAAGAACAGTAATCAACTATCAGCCTACTGTGACTCAAATTGGGGTGCTTGTCTAGAAACTAGGAGGTCAGTCACAGGTTATCTAGTGAAGTTTGGAGGAGCTTTAGTTTCATGGAAAGCCAAGAAGCAAGAAACTGTGTCCAGAAGTTCAGCAGAAGCAGAATTTAGGAGCATGGTTGCATGCACTGCAGAACTTACATGGTTGACAGGGCTGTTCAAAGAATTGGGAGTTCAGATTCAACAAAGTTATAGACCTGAAATGTGACAGCAAAGCTGCAATTCAAATTGCTGCTAATCCTATATTCCATGAGAGAACCAAACACAGATATTGACTGCCATTTTGTAAGAGAAAGAGTCAGTCAAGGCATGATCAGAACAGACCATGTATCTACAACAGAACAATTAGCAGATATACTCACAAAGGGAATATGAAGAGTTCAACATGAATACTTGATAAGCAAGCTGGGACTAAGAGACATATTCAAGCCATCAGCTTGAGGAGGAGTGTTGAATCAAGAGATGCCAGATGATGGATTAAGAGTTAGTTAACTGCCATTAAGTCTGTTAGAAGTTAGTTAAAGGGTAAATGAGTCATTTAATGTGTAAAGATGAGCATGCCTAATGTGTGGATAAAATTTGTAAATAGAAGCAGTTCACTCTCTCAATGCAAGATTGAAACATATGAAATAAAATTGCAGTTGATTTTCTCTCTTCTTCTGTTAGCTTTCCTCCATAGAAGGTTCTAGAATAGCTCCAGTTATGGAGATTTAACAAACAACCAGTAATGCTAAATTTTTTTTCTTCTAATGTATTAGAAAAGAAGCTACTTTAATTATATCCGATATTTAGAATTTGATTTTCATTAACTTTGTTAGTTTTGCATTTACAGTTGTTCGAGCTAGTTTGATACTCTATATAGTACTTACACATCAAATTGAAGCAAGAATGTCTACCTCAAAAAGCAAAACAATTGAGAAGAACTGAGAGAAGTTCGTAGATACGAGATAGGAGATAGACCAGCGAACAAATAATATTAAAAATCAGCAAGAAAGTGGCACTGATTGGAGAAATTTGGGGTTCCTAAAAGAATGCTTTAGTGCTCTTTATTCAATTATTTATTAATTTTGCAAGTTATTTATTACTCCCTCCGTCTCATTTTATATGTCACCTTTCGGATTTCAAGATTCAAACAAGTCTATCTTTGACCGTAAATTTTTCATAGATCTTTTAAACATTTTGAATTAGCAATTATTGTGACTCATAGTACTTTTTATGTAGTTTACAAATATATAAATTTCATTTCAAAAAAATTGAAGATTCCATGCACAAATTTCCGGTTAAACTTAAACCGTTTGACTCTCAAATAATAAAAGGTGTCATATAAATTGGGACAGAGGGAGTAAAATGTTTAGATTCTTCTTGGTCTATAGATTTGATATTGCATTTTTTCCAGATTTATTACTAGGAGTTGAAGTTTTTTTGATATATTATATTTTTTATAAAGGAAAACTTAGTTTAAAGTACTTGCAGATCTCATTGATTGAGATTTGATCTATCCTACGTTTAATCTAATGTTTTTATTTCAGTTAAATGAAATTGTTTGTCTTAAACCAATCATACAACATAATGTCGCTCTCTTTACCCTAGATGTTTAATACTCGCATCGCATTGGGGTCTCAATTAATCGGTCGTGTAAAAGAAAAAGTGCTCCCTAATAAGATTCTTTTTATACCCAGAAATTGAATCCGAGTTTTTAATTAAGGATGAAAAGATCTTATTCGTCACACCAGAATCCTTATTGATGCATGCTCTCTTAAAATGGTATGTTTGTTAGTCAAGGTTTATGCATGTTGATGAAGATGTTGGATATATACTAATACATGTATGTTCATGGCCAATTTTGGTTAATATTTTGCTTGTTCAAAGTTTGTTTGTACCTCAATATATACTCAGTCCAATATCTAAGGCTCATCTGTACTATAGTATGATAAATTGTATAAAGTTCATAGTTGTTTCTATTGGAGCAAATTATTTTTATGCAGAAAAGCATAAAAGAAGAGTCCCAACTTTTTGTGTCCATTGTCTATGAAGATGAAAAAATAAGTACAACATATGGATAATTGGGAGAAAGTCATCTGCTTGGGCATCCTTTACATCGAATTGTCACATATTTCAATCTTTGAAAGCAGCTAGAGAAATAAGTGACCTTACTATCCCATCTTCGTCACATGACATCCACATTGAATAGCTTTGACCCAACTCTCTCGAGGAAGATTTTTGTCATGCAACCATGAAAACAAACTGAAGTAAGATAGACAAGATTTCTTCAACAGATGGTTGTTGCGGTCATCCTTGAATGGAAGTGACGAAAGGACCATACACTTTTTTCAATCCACAAATAAGATAGCATCGTAGTCGTGGCTCGCTAATCTTCTCTTCCGAATCAACCTCTAAAATTTTAGCACAGATACTTTTAACTCGCAAAAGTAACCGAAAGACATACCTCCCTTTTGTAACATTGCTAACTCATTCTCCAATAGTTGCAACCTTGTTGTATTTTTCTTGGTAAATAGTATTTCGAGCGTGTTCCAAACTGTTTTTGGAGAGCTAACATCACGAACATGATCAATAAACTCCTAGCTAATAGAAGTCCTCAAAGCAACGAGAGTTTTTCCGCACTTGATCTTTAATTTTCTTCGCGATTCGGCATTTTCAAGAGTATCGACTGGGATTATTGAATCAACTTCTACAATTAAATCTCATCGATCCTGATGTTGAAGTTACTACATACACATTCTCCAATACTTGTAATTAGTGCCTACAAGTTTTTCTGTTTCATATTGAGCATTTCCCCCGTTTGAGGCTCTCATTGCTACAAACAACAAAAGCTTTCCCTTCACACTTTCAAACTTCTCTAATAAGGTAAACTGATAGACAAGAAGACTGAAAAGAAAAAAAGTTCCTCCTTCAACCTAGCTCTGATACCATATAACAAAAGAGAGAAGGCAAGAGCAGTAAAGAAGGAACAAAAAGAAACAGTTGAAAGCTTTTCTTGAATAAAAAATAGGCAAAAATGTTCATTACCCTCCTGAACTTGAAGTTTTTTATTCAGTGTACACCTAAACTATATTCTGTTTTAATTACCCCTCCCCGAACTTGTTTATTCCTCCATCGCGTACACCTTTATTGTTCACCTGACGTAGAAATTGACAACAAACTCTACTAGGCGCGTGAGGAAGTAATTTTTTGCCACATCATAAAGCTACAATGGTAAAAAAAAACCTAAAATCTCAATTTTTCTTTAATATTTGGCATATTTTCAGAACTTTCTCTCTCTATTCTCTAACTATTTATTCTCCCTTTTCAAATTTCAAATTTCAAATTTTTTCTCTCTTTTTTGTTTTAATTGCATTTGCTAAATTCATAAATTATAATAGGAGACTTGTTTGTTTATGTGAGACTCCTCCAATTCTGAATTATAATACACCCAAAAAAGATGACAATGCAATAAGCTAGAAACTGGCTTTGATTCTCTTCAGCCACCACCCACCTCTTTCAATATCTACCAAAATTTGTTTAAAATAATTTATCTTCTAAAACATGAGAATTCTTTTGCATTTACAAAAATGTGAGCTTTTCACCAATTTTTTAATATTTAAATGCTGAGAAAACAAACAATTATAATTATTCAATTTTTAGATTTAAAAAAAAAAATCTTAATTAACAACCTATTTTTCATGAACTGATGTTGTTTCAAATTTTGTATTAATTAGATTCCTATATAATGTGTGTAATATCATACTCTAATTTGTGTTAAAGTTTAATTTACTCAGTTGAAGTTTTTAATTAAAAATATATATATACACAAACAAATTTAAGAAGACGAAGAGACGTTGGCTGAGTCATGAGTGTTCTTCAAAAAGTGGGGAAATGGACCCGTTTAAGTTGGCATTTACTGCCATTAATATTTCTGATTAAATTCAAAATAATTGTGGCTAGGTGGGGCTATTATTTATCCAGCTGGAAATCCACATCACCACTTTTGTCAACTTGTCACGCGTGTGTAGTCACGATTGGAGTAGGTGGACAATAAAGGTGTATGTGATGGAGGAATAAATAAGTTCGGGGGTAATTAAAACGGAATATAGTTTAGATGTACACTGAATAAAAAGCTTCAAGTTCAAGGGGTAATGAACACTTTTGCCATTATAGATATTGAATTACAAGAGAAAAACAGAGTGTACTGACTCTGTATTAACTAACTCCTACTTCTAATATAATTTCTAACTTATAGTGTTTTATTCAACTAAAGAAACTCCTAAACTTACCCCTAAAGCTCGTAACTCTCAGGCCACTTTCTAACACCTGGATAATCGTTTTGACTTGGTAAATGAGATAAGACAGTAAATTGCACTAATTTGTCATAGGGAGCCTTCTAATATCACCAATGTTGGAACTCTGACTGCATCCAATCTTATTAACCAAGAGGAATTCTGAGGTCTTGGCTATTGATCCATGATGAATAGTGGTAAACTGTCCACTACACCAAAAATGATCTTCAACAATAATTGATTGATGGTAATAGCTTAATGCAGCTAAATACGTATTTTTAGCGGTAATTAACACTCTTTGAAAATTTCTCTAAAGCCTATAGCGATATTGGATCCAATGACAATTAGTTAATGTCGGTAATGCTTTAGCACTCTTTGTTAATGTGTATATTTACTGTCACTGAAATCCTTACGGAAGAAGGGTGGGATATCGGCTACGAGAGATAGTCCTTATTGTTCACCTCCGCCTCCCAACGCTGACCCGAGGTGATGAGGTGGACAATTCCTTACTCCAGCTTCAAAGGAGCATCTTTGCATGGATCAATACTAACTCTAAATTATCTCACTAGGATTGGACTCAACACGTACATGTACATGTCCCATCCCAATCCTTATTGAGGTTCCCAAGGACAATCAGGTGTATAAAGCTCCTATTTTGAGCAGAGTCAGAAGAAGGACTGGACAACCATGTGTTTTTTATGGATATCTCTTTTGACTAGATACACTAATAAAACAAGAGTAATTTGAGGACATCTATAAATATTATCACTAAGAAAACATTGCAATAAAAAGTTGATACTAGAATTGTGGGAGTACTCAATGAAGAGTAACTCCTCCAAAAATAGGCGTATGCCACTATTTACAATGCGCACACGGTATTCTTTAGTAAAAGGCGAAAGAATAGTTCGCTTTGTGCTCAATGCGTGAATTTGCTCTTAGATGGCCGATGCCATTTTATACACAACAAGTAGTTTGGACTTTTACTCTTTTTGTTTCGATATGGGAGAAGCTCGTTCCTTTTTTTTCTCAATTTTTTAAGACATCAAAAAAGTATAGCTCTCCTACATTTAACTTTGTGATTGCTTTGTGAGTATGAGTATGTTTTAATCGATATGCAAAATTTGTTATTCAGATAAACGAGGTGATCAATCTAGTAATTAAAGATAGAATACTTGGTGTTGTAAATATTACGGAAAATATCTTCTTGACAAACACTTGAACCGAATTCACCAAAGCTTGTACTTCACCAATAACTCTTCTAGGAACTTCTCATAGCTTGAGGCGTGTCGAAATACACTGTCCTTAAGGATATTTCACTCGGTATGGATGTATCCCACAGAATTCAACAAGCTCTTCTAGTATAAAACTAGGAATCAGAAACTAACAAAGATTCAAAAAATAAAACTCAGCACACCAATAGACTATATAGAAAAGATTTACTCTCTGATATGTATTGTATTCTCTTCCTATTTGTGATAGAGGTGTACCAAATATATAAGGAAATATACATAAGGCTTAAGTCTCCAACGGAAAGAAAAGGGAATTAATGCCAATAATGAAGAATAAAGGCAAATGATTTGAAGGCTAATTATGAGAAAATTACGTTGGCAACAGCCATATTATGACCAATATTCAAACTGATTTATTAGATAATTAATAGAATATAACACTCATTTACTATGATGAATATATAAAATAATATGAACACTTCTTTTTGAGATACTAGAATCATTTTTCCAACATTTGGAGTGCAAGTTTAACAGTGGAAGTGAGGTTTGATACTTTGGTCATTCGAAAGAACGTAAGTTTCAAGTAATATCTTGGTTTATTATCCAAGGTAATTAATGGGGAGATTGGAAAGGATGTCATTCATCGTATTGGAGCTGGATTGATAAAATATGGAGGCTCGCATCTAGGGTCTTGTGCAACAAAAAGGTGCCACCAAAACTTAAGACAAAGTTTTATAGAGTGATGGGTAGACTGGTTATGTTGTATTGGAATGGAATATTAGCCAGTCAAGAACTCTGATGTTTAGAAGATAAAAATCGCATAAATAAAAATGTTGAGATGAATGTACTAAGAGATATAATTAGAAATGAAGATATTCTATTCTATGGTATATTTTGTTTCATAGAATCTTTGTAATGCACACGATATTCTTTAGTAAAAGGCAAAAGAATAGTTCGCTTTGTGTTCACTGCGTGGCTGCGTAAGTTGTGCATAAATGTTTGTTACCATTTTATAGAAAAACAAGTTTGTGCGTTTGCTTTCTGTTTCGATTTGGCAATTGCTGACTCTTTTTCCTCAACGTTTGTAAGGCATCAAAGTATATATAGCTCTGCATTTTCATATTGGGAAGAATCAGAAGAAAAAATCTATATAATCGGGATAAAATAAATTGCCAGAAATAGGAATATAATTATTGGTAGGAAGATATGGTAAAGAATAGTAGAAGAAAAGTATAATCGGAAAACCTTCTACTAGTCCAAGATTATTAATTACGATCGGAAGATTCAACTAAAGGAAGAGGAAACTAGAAAGGAGAAGGAATATTTTGGATAAGAGAACTTTGTAATAAAGGAGGACTTTTTGATTTTACAAATGACAATGGTCACCCCTATTTATACTTATGTATGGATGCTTCTAAAAATTATTCTAGATACATCTACAAGAAAAATTTAGATATCCTTATCTTCTAAGCAGAGGCGTATCCAGGGTTTTGGCACTATAATGAAAAGGTGGATCTAATCGGTTTGACATTTAGGTTTGTATCATTGAAAACTGTTAAAATTTTAAATTTATAGTCCAAAATTGAAATGATTAATTAATTAAAATGTCAAAAGTGCTACCAATAACCACTAAGAGAGGCGTTACCTAATTTTAGAAAGAAAAATAATACAAGATAGATATAAAATTCAAATTTCTAATCTAACTGAGAGGTAAACTCAATCATCATTGCACTATATGATACTTCGATTGTGGTATCACACATCTATAATACTACTATATATGATTTCAGGAGGGGAGCATGGGTTGAACCCGGTGACCCCCTCCTGCATACGCCTCTGCTTCTAACTATCTAACAAGAATCTAGATATTTCTATAATTCACTACTATAAATATCTACTTCTCTAGAACATCTACACAATTCCTAGATACATCAGGGACTAAGGTATTACTCTATATAACTCTAGAAAATTCTACTTTGTACCTCCAAAAAATCATCTTTATTTTTCACACTCCCTCTTAAAGTGATTTTGTAAAAACTATCCCACTCTTGGCACGGAATCAGTCGTGCAGTATGTAACATAATTAAAAATCAAATCAAAATGTTTACAATTTCTATATTTTTCTTATGAAAACATATTGATTTTGTCCTTAAATATACTATAAGCCTCTTTATATAAATAAAAAATTAAATAGTAAAGAACAAAGAACAAGAAGAGCATTAACATACGCTATTAAATATCTATCTATATATAATAGGAGAGGTGAAAACGCTTACGTGTCACCACCACAAAAAACATAATTTATAAATTGTTAAAATTAATTTAAATTCTAAAATAAAAATAAAAATTACAAACGTAAAGAAAAAAAACTGAAAAAGTACTACTTATCTATTTTTTACTATTACTTTAACTTTTTACCATTTTTTAAAATTTAAATTTTAATAGTAGTTAACTATGTATGTGATTCCTTTTTTTTTTGTGGGAAGTTATTATACTTTCAAAACAAATAATAAAAAAAAATCTATCTATATAATAGGATAGGTGAAAACACTTACGTGTTAATTTCAATTCTAAAAATAAAAATAAAAATTACAAATGTAAAAAATAAAAAATATAAACTTAAAAAGTACTGCTTATCTAATTTTTACTATTACTTTAACTTTTTTTATCATTTTTAAAAAAATTCATATGGGAAATGGGGTAAAAATAAATTCTAATTTTTATTAAATATTTGTTTCTAATAAACTACAACCAATATTAATTTAAAATATAATAAATTAAAAAAGTAAAGAAAAACTGAAACAGTTTTGCTCAAATATGTAACCACTAACCACCTTTTAGTATTTACTTCCTATAATAAAGGCATTCACTTCTTCTTTACATTTTTTGTTGATTTGTCAAAGCTATCTCTGACCTTTTTTCTTCTTCTTTTTTTGTAGCTTGCTAGAAGACAATTTTACATGCAATGAATATTCAGATTCTGTAAGTTTTTTAAATTTTGTGTTGATATATTTTCGATAAACTAAATACTAAGTTGTAATATTTCTTTTGATTCTAATTTAACCTTTTATCATCTTTTGGTTCTAAATTTATCTTTTTCTGTAATATTGTAGAGTATAATTTTTTCCCCTTTATATTAAATAAAATGAACTTCAATTTATTTATATATTTTTTATGATTGCATACAAAACATATTCCTTTTCAATGCATATGGTAACACTGGAAAGTAAGTTGTGTTATTGTATAATTAGACTTCACATCAAGATTTTATTGTTTACTCATTTTTTAGCAATTTACATTGTTTACATATCTGAAAACAATCCTAATTATACAAAATTAGTTTGTTTAATAAGTCAATTATATCTCGAGAAAACTATTGATGAAACCATCGATTATATAACAATATTTTCTTATTTATTTGATATTTAATTTGGTTCATGAAATAAAAAAACGTATGTGAAAGCAAATAAGTTTGTGATTAATTAATCATTTAAAAAATGACAAATTTGATGGGTGCACTGCTATCAATTTCGGGAGATATTCTAAAAATATTGATTAATCATGCATTTAATTTTTTTGGCTGGATAGTAGGTAAAACCATATTCACTTTACTTCACAACTTTTTTTAGACTATTTTTATAATATCCTCCATAATTGCTTTATTTTGTATTGCTTCCTCTTTAATTTCTCG
This sequence comes from Solanum piurae, assembly GCA_029582685.1. Classification (NCBI taxonomy): domain Eukaryota; kingdom Viridiplantae; phylum Streptophyta; class Magnoliopsida; order Solanales; family Solanaceae; genus Solanum; species Solanum piurae. The sequence goes on from JAJOOO010021379.1 coordinate 20,517, forward strand.
TTTAAGTGTTTCATATTATGACTTATGATATATTAAAATTTTCAGTATTTTATTGGATATATTATACTCTTCCAATAAATATGTGATCAAATGTGATGGGGGTATATTGTTTTTCATTTTTTTTAATGTTATATGTCCTAGAAAATTTAGAATAATAAGTGTATGCCTTTGTAGTTTTGTGTTATTAAAACAATATTGATTAAAATAATTTTTGTATAATGGAAGAGGTAAATAGTGTTATGTGATAGTTACAAATAAATAGGATTAAATAATATAATAAAAAGTGTTACATGTAATAGGATTAAATAATATAATAAAATTAGTTAGTTACAAAATTATATTCATGAACACACTAAACACACTTTATATCTGTGAAAAAATTAAATTCTAACGTAGAAAAACATAGGCAGAAAGTCATTTAGCAGTGAATGAGGAGGTTATCACCATTGCTACCATTTTCGCAAATTGTAAACAAAGCATAAATAATTTTCTAGAAATCATTATACATTTTGATTGAATGATAAATTAACATTTGCCACTTATTCAAACAGGTATAGAAGTTGATATTATTGAAAGGGATTTTTTGTTAAAATAATAATATTTTTTTTATAATTTAAAATAATATATATATATATATTATTTATTTGTTTTAACGAAAAATTATATTTTAGTTGGTTTGTAGCACTTACTTTATGCAAATTACTTATAAAATCAATTCTTGAAAATTTATAAGAATTGTTTTAAATAAAATTAATTTCATTGCACATAATATAAGATCTTACGATATTTTAAAGTCAAGTGACTATTTCCCCCCAATTATTTGTTATATTATGATAACTTTCGTAAAAAAGGAACAATAACATTTTAAATTGAATTAAATGAAATTTACAAAAAATAAAGTTATAATCTAATTTAAAATATTATTTTATTTAATAATATCCGCGCAACGCGCGGGCACGTATGGGCACGTATACTAGTATACATTAATAAAGAGTGCTAAAATCTTTATTGGTTTTAGTTAATTATCATGGGATCTAAATATCACTATAGGTTTTAGAAACATTTACAAAGAGTGTTAATTGCCGCTAAAAATATATATTTAGTGGCAATTAAGCTATTACCATTAATTAATTACCGCTAAAAATCATTTTGATATAGTGATTATTGCTACATTCTTAAGAAAAACTAAGAACATTATTATTATTTTTGTGTTTTAATCATGCCAATTAAAAATATTATTTCTACTAAAAACAAAAATTACCATATTGTAGATCAGGAATATATATTTGATTACAAAGTTAATCTCAAGAAATTAAGACACTTGGAAATATATTTAGGAAAAGTTAAACTCAAAGAACTAAGAGAGAGAAAACAAAAGGAAATGTTTCTATGAAATAAGAAAATAATAATACTATACGGGGAAATAATACGTTAATTTAGTATAATGTAAAAAATATATTTATTTTCTTACTATTATAGTTAGTTTTGATGGTACTTAATTTTCTTTTAGTTTTTTCCTAACTTGAGTTTCTTTAAAATAAAAGAACGAAAAAACCCCAAAATAAATAAATTAACAAGAACTCTCTTCCAATATGTTATATTTCCTTATTTCATTTATTAAGATTTTCTTTTCTTTGTCCACTCTTTTATTGGAGTTTAATTATTTGGAAGTGTAAAATGGTATGTTTGATCGTCAATGTTTATGCATGTTGCATTCTTTGGATATATACATATATGTTCATGGCCAATTTTAATTTGGTTAATTTATAAACAACTGGTTCCAAAGTTTGTTTGTATAAAAATGTATGGCCAAATTTGAGTTAATCAATAGGTTATAGTCACTACACCAAAAAGTAGTTTTAGTGGCAATTATTTAGCGGCAATAAAATAATTGCCACTAATTTGTTCTCTGAAATGTGCATTTGCCGTAAAAAATTCTCTTTTCAGTGGCAAATAAAGACAATTGCCACTAAAAGTCAATAACTAAAAGCAATTTTGGTATTTTATTTAGGGAAAAGGGTCAAAAATGCCCTTAAACTATGTGAAAGGAATAAAAATGTCCTCCGTTTATAGTTTGGCTCAAAAATGCCCTTGTCGTCAATACTTTGGTTCAAAAATGCCCTTGCAGCCAATACTTTGGTCCAGAAATGCCCCTATAGTTACTAAATGGGTCAAAAATGTCCTTTTCCGAATAAGTATATTATTATTTTTTTAAACACATTTTCTTCTTAATTAAATTATTATATAAGAACCATGTTCTTTTTTTTTTCTTTCTTTTAAAATCACTTTAAAAAATAA
>JAJOOO010021380.1:0-25622 GCA_029582685.1 Solanum piurae
TACTCTAGGAATGAGGAAGAACATGCGAGTCATTTGAGAGTTGTTCTGCAAACTCTCAAAGATTGCCAATTATTTGCAAAATTTAACAAGTGCGAGTTTTGGTTACAATCAGTTGCTTTCCTTGGACATATTGTGTCTAGTGAAGGAATTCAAGTAGATTCCCAGGTTAGTACTCTCCGCCTTGATAACATTGTTTGATTGGTTGTGCATTTATTTAAATTGGAGTGCCTTGTTTGGATGTTGGTGATGGCATACATTGCATTATTTGTTCATTCTCACAGATTTGTGGTACGACCCCGGTTCATGCATTGACATATTTATCTTTCATGTTGAAATATTATTTTACTCGGCGCTATTCTAAGATGATTTTAACGGGAGTCATACCACCTGAACCACTTGATTTATTGGCTTTTGATATCACAAGGCGTCAGGGACATGCTCCTTTTTTACTTAGGATATTAGAGGCATCTAAGATGCACTCATATTTTACTTGACTAGTCGGTGCGTTGATGCCCTTTCTTGAATAATTTTGTCTACTTTAATGTCACGCCCCGAGGCTACCCCCTAGACGTAACACGAGGCGTAGGATCATGAGTGACCCCAAGCTAACCCTGAGTCTGTCATATATCAAGCATATTGAAAAATTACCAAGTAAAACATGCACTATGCGGAAGCTAAAACAGTGGATATCTGAAATGGGAAAAAACCCAACTAGTCTGAATATATAAGATATAATAATAAGAGTTTAGTGATGACTGAAGCAACACTTAACAACTCGAGCTGAATCTACAACTATGTCTGAAAAGCCTCTAACTAAGTTAAGTTGTTGGTACATTCCCTCAGCTAAGTCTAACAAAATTGAAAACGGAAAGTAAAGACTGAAATAGAAAGCATGTCTATTGTCCTTGCAGTATGAGGACTCACCGCTGAAGCTGCTGAAGTCGAACTGGAATCGAATTAAGCGTGATCTGGATACTAAGTGCCTGAACCTACATCATGAAACAATGTAGCACAAAATATGCGTCAGTACTTGGAATGTATTGAGCATGCAGGATATAGATATTCGAACAAAATATATAAGCTGAACAATGCGTAATTGAGCAATGATATAATTTGAACAAGGATATAGATATGTACTGAAGTATAACTGAAAGATAAACTGAATGCAAAGACCAAGTACTAATCATGAAGATAACATGTTGAACTGTATGCTGAAGTAAATGCTAAAAACCTGGTCAATAAACTAAGAGTCTAACTGTGGGAGCTACTATTAACCGATATAAATCACATGAGTTAAACGTGAAGTCCGATGTATACGCCCAATCGAGAGGACCCAATATGCTTGCCATGGGTATAGAGGCATGACTGTGGCGTGATCACTAATAATGATGCCCAACAAATGAGACTTATAATCTTACGCAGTCACGTAGTTCTGGGACTATGAGGGTACGTTGAACCCTAGTCCAACTCGGTGCTCCAACTCGGCGCTAAGTTTACTTCCAACTGAATACATATGAAACTAAAATGCACTGAATACTGAATACCTCAAAAAGCTGACATGCTAACTGAGAATGTGACATTCGAAATCTAGATTATGACTTTCAGATTATGACTTTCTGTTTAACTGACCTAGCAAGTATAATTCATGAACTAAGAGAATTTACACAAATAGGGTTCTGAGTTTTATACAAGGAATTGTGCAAAGTTTCCAAGAAAACATAATATTTCGACTAAAGATTCTACAGCAGCAAAAATCACTATGAATCTCCAAGGATTTGTAAACCCTATGTCTAAACAAGTTATGAAGAATCAAGGAACTGATTGAATTCTAGGGACCTAGTGGATGAAAGGAACCCACTAGTGAAATCCCATATACCTGGTGACGAAATCTACGGATAAATCCTTTGGATTTCGGGGCTGAACTTCGTAGAACACTCTTGCTTGTTCATGGGAGAAGCGGTCGACTTTTTATCTTCTTTTCACTCTAAATTGGGTGATCTTTTTGGAGAATGATGATTTATTATTTGACTAGATTATTAGGCTTGGACTGAGTAAAACGCCGTAGTTTAGGAATCAAACAATGTAGTTTAAGTACTCAATGCATAGGGGAAAAGACCAATGCGACCCTAACTTAAATACTACCGAACTCACTTCAAGAGGGGCTTCACGGGCCGTCATGATTATGATGGCCCTTCTAGTAGCTCGTGAAGATGTCCTTCCCGATAGGGCTTCACTAAAATAGGCATAAATTTTTACTCGTAGCTTGGAATTAGACAAACTTGGTGACGTTGAAAGAGAATTCAAAGATCTTTAATTTGATAGGTCATGGGCAACCTAATTCATTTTTTACTGAAAGATATGATCGTTTGAAGTTGACCCTAAACTGTAAGTCTGACTAGTCCCCTTCACGAACGGCTTCACAATCAGTGTGGAGCTCCACGTACTGTTTAGACGTCTGTGGTGCTTAACCAGTGACTTTGGGGGTGAAACCTCACTTAAAAACTGACGAATTGGCTTCAAGACAGGCTTCACGGCCCGTCATGAACACCACGGCCCGTCAAGTGGGTTGTGAAGATGCTCTGCCCGATAGAGCATCACAAAAACGAGCATAACTTTTTACTTTGTGCTCGATTTGCTAAAAGATATGATCATTTAAAGTTGACTCAAATCTCAAATTCTATCAAGCCTCTTTCATGAGCCACTTCACGGCTCGTGTAAAGCTCCACAGACGGTCTAGTGGTCCGTGGTACTTCAAAGTAGCCATGGTGGTTCTATGTCTCCCTCACGGGCCATTTCACAGCCCGTGTGGAGTTCCACGGAACGATTAGTGGTCCGTGGTCTTTCACCTTTGTTGGGTGCACAACTACGAGAAGGGTGACAGGTCGTGGTCCTCTTTACGACCCATGGGTCCCCTCCGTGGTTTGCCCTTCTCTATTGTTCAATATTAGTTCTGATTTTTTTTGAGGTGTTACAATATCTCCCCATTGGGGTCATTCGTCCTCGAATGAAGTCTAAACAAGCTGAGTTTGGAGGAAAGAGCTGAAATCCCTACCAACTGAATACTAGAAATTGATATCTAACTGAACTGAGTTTCATGAACATGCAAATATGCTGAAATTGAAGGATAACTGAGGGAACAAGATACTGATACTGAATTACGCAAGAGTAAACTAAGAGACTGGAGGGAAACTATTACCTCAAGCTAAAACGGAATCAGAAGGAAAGAAGTGGGGATACTTGGCCATCATGTCTGCTTCTGCTTTCCAAGTAGCCCTCTACGGACTGACTCCTCCACAAAACCTTACTGAAGTGACTTTCTTATTTCTCAACCTACGAACCTGACATCAAGAATCTCAACTGACACCTCTTCATAAGTGAGACTATCTTTCACAACAGACTATCTAATGGTTTTATCGATGTCGTATTACCCACACATTTTTCTACAAGGAAATGTGAAAGACTGGATGAACTGCTGCTAGTTCTGTTGGCAACTCTTACTCATAAGCCACATTACCAACCCTTTTCATGATTCTGTAAGGACTTATATAACTGGGACTGAGCATATCTTTATTTCCAAATCTCATCACCCCTTTCATTGGTGACACTTTTAGGAAAACCCAATCATCGATTTCAAACTCTAAGTCATTTTCCCTCACATATACATAGGACTTCTGACGACTCTGAGATGTTTTTAGTCTATCTTTGAAGAGTTGAACTTTCTCCATAGACTCATAAACTGAATCCGGCCCAATCAAGGCTGCTTCACCTACTTCAAAGCAACCAACCAGAGACCTGCTTCTACGCCTATATAGTGCCTGATAAGGGGCTATCTGAATACTAGAATGCAAACTGTTATTATAGGCGAACTCTATGAGAGGTAGGTGATCATCCAAACTGCCTTTGAAGTCTATCACGTAAACTTTCAACATCTCCTCTAAGGTCTGAATTGTACGCTCTGCCTGACCATCCTTCTGTGGATGAAATGTTGTACTGAGATTTACCTTAGGATGAAATGTTGTACTGAGATTTACCTGAGGATGAAATGTTGTACTGAAATGACTTCCAGAAATGCGATGTAAACTAAGGACCTCTATCTGAGATGATATACTAGGGACCCCATGCAACCTGACTATCTCATTGATGTAGTGTCTGGTGTAGTCCTCCGTTGAATCTGTAGTCTTGAAAGCCAAGAAGTGAGCTTACCTAGTAACTCTATCCACTATCACCCAAATGGAGTGATGTTGTCTACGAGTACGAGGTAAACCCGTAATGAAGTACATGTTTCTCTCTTCCATTTCGACATGGGAATGCTAATCTCTTGAGTCACACCTCCTAGTCTCTGATGTTCTACTTTAACCATCTGACAGCTAGGACACTTAGCCACAAAATCTGCAATATCCCTCTTCATGTCGTTCTACCAATAGACTTCTTGTAGATTACGGTACATCTTAGTGGCACCCAGATGAGTAGAATATCTAGAATTATGGGCTTCTGTAAGGATCTTCTGCCCCAACTCACCCACATTTGAAACACATAAGCGACCCTGGTAACGAAGTACACCAGAGGGCGTTCTTTAAGGAATTCAATCCATCTTCTATAACGAAGATTCAACTCTTTCTGGGTGAACACATACTTGAGGATCTTATGATCTCTAAACACATCAACATGAACACCATACAAGTAATGTCTCCAAATCTTTAGGGCAAACACTACGACTGTAAGCGCGAGGTCATGAGTTGGGTAGTTCTTCTCATGAACCTTAAGCTGAATAGAAGCATAGGCTATGACCTTACCTCGATGCATCAATACACAACCTAGGCTGACCCTAGATGCATCACAATAAATCACATAACCGTCTGAACCCTCTGGTAGAGTCAAGACCGGAGTTGTAGTCAACCTAGTCTTCAGTTCTAAGAAGCTTTTCTCACACTCATTTGACCACTGAAACTTCACCTTTTTCTGAGTCAACATGGTCAATGGGGAAGCTATGGATGAAAATCCTTCAACAAACCTTCTATAGTAACGGTCCAAACCCAAGAAACTTCTGATATATGTTGGAGAGGTGGATTTGGTCCAGTGTTGTACTGCCTCAATTTTTTGAGAATCTACTCGGATCCCTTCGTTGGATACTACTTGACCAAGGAAAGCGATGGATTGTAGCCAGAATTCATATTTGTTGAACTTAGTGAACAACTGGCGATCTTTGAGAGTTTGCAGAACAACTCTCAGATGAGTCGCATGCACTTCCTCACTCCGAGAATAAATGAGGAGATCATCAATAAAGACGATGACGAACAAGTCCAAATACTGTTTGAACACCTTGTTCATTAAATCCATGAAAGCTGCAGGAGCATTTGTTAGTCCAAAAGACATAACTACAAATTCATAGTGACCATGCCAAGTCCTGAAGGCTGTCTTCGGGATGTCACTATTTCTGACTCTGAGCTGATGATAGTCGGATCTCTGATCTATCTAAGAAAAGAAAATAGCACCCTGAAGTTGGTCGAACAAGTCATCAATCCTAGGGATATGATATTTATTCTTGATTGTGACTTTGTTAAACTGTCGATAGTCAATGCACATTCTGAGAGAACTGTCTTTCTTTTTCATGAACAACACTGGAACACCCCATGGAGAGATACTAGGTCTGATGAAGCCTTTATCTAGAAGGTTGTTACGCCCAAATCGCACATGCAACTGTACGTGGTTGTTCATGTATTTAAGCGGCTTTTATAAAGAGCCGGGTATCGTACCTATAGAGACTTACGATTAGAATCACCTGATTGTTCCAATACTATCAGCTAAACACAGGTGTTATCAAAATTTAAAGAATGATTTATTTAATAATCTAAGAGTTAACTAAAATTAAACAAGTGTGATTCAATTTCAAGGGTTTCAAACAATGATTGGGTAAAGTCTAGGGCTGCAGCTCTTATAAGGATTCATGCAATTATATTGTTTAAATGGATGTTGATCAACTATCGAATCAATGATCACAGGGTTAAATGTATGATTATGGTTTCCCGACCTCTAATCACATATGAGAAATGACAACCTAACTACATCTTTGAGCGGGATAGGTTGGACCAAGTACCGAGCATTACGATTTATTCTTGTATAATGACCAAGCATGGTTTCTAAGTATACCCCTATCCTAGATACAAATTAACCCTAATTATTAAGAGAAAATCATGCTCCTTATGACCCACGTTCTATCCTCTTATTCCTCTCCCAAGTTCAATTCGGACAATGTGTTTATTTCAATGGTGATCAGGAACAAAATACGAAAAACAAGAACATAAGAATTATTCATATGATAATCAATATTAACCCAATGAAAACTCAATAAATTACAATCATCTAGTAGCCACAACCCTAGAGCTAGGATATTTAGTTACTCATAACAATAGTTTTAATCAAGCAATTTTTAATTATCATAAAGAGATCGAAAGTAAAGGAGTTTAGGAAATAACCCTAAAAAATGATGAAATAGCTCTCCAAGTCGTTGTTTTTCAAAACCCAAAAAAAGAATATCTAATAAAATAAAATATTAGTCTATTTATACTAAAATCGAAATGGCCAAATCTGGCTTGCTATAGCGCGACGCAGAGAGCTTCATGAATTTCATCCTGAGAATCTTTTCTCTTCTACACGACGTGGCCTTGACACGGACCACTCTGCCTCAATCTGAATCTCACGAATTAAATTCAAAATCTCTCTCCGTGTTGCGGAGAGGGCACAGAGCTTTCTATCCCACAAATCATTTCTCGAACAAGAATAGAATTCCTCTCCGCGATACGGAAGTGCCTTGAACGTCATTTCTTCATTCTTCTTCCTTGCTTCTTTTCATTTGGGTCATCTCTTGATTCCCCATGCCATTTTAGTGCTCGATTCTCCATTTAAGCTAACATACACAACTAATCATATTGGTTAGTGTCAATAAACTCAAATGACTCGATTCGACTATAAACAAACACAAATTGATTTCAAACTTGGCTTAAATATGGGTATTATTAGGTCCTTAGGCATATAAATACGCCTAAGATCACCACCCCACGCTTAGAGCTTTGTTCATCCCCGAACAACTTACTAACTACTCCTAGACCTAGACTCCCTACTATGGTATTTGTGCATCCGCCACTTTCTTCCAAGTATCTGTAATCAGTTAACACAGGCACAATTTCATTCAAAATAGGCATGACTCATGTAATTGACTTGACAACTTTTAGCAACCAACGCATTTAACAACATGTGCACCATTACATAGCACCTATCTTTCATACAAAAAGTGCCCCTCACTCCACATAATATTCCACACACTCAAATTAGCAAATTGAATATAGTTTAAGGACTTTGCAAACATAGTACACTCGCACTTAACAAAGACATCATACATGCATGCATTGAGAATCATAAGCTTTCCCATTATGTACATCTCCACTAATAAAGTGTGTTATGCTCAAAATCAAATAGGACTTGTTCCGGTTGTAATGTAGGCTTGAGGTAAGGGAGGATTCATATAGATAAAATTAGTGACTTATTCTCCCTAATGCACTGATATACCATGAGTTTACAGTATTTTTAATACATTTCACTCAAGAGTTGTGTTTGTCAAGGGCCTTTTTGTATTGGTTTTTATGTGTTTTATCATGTTTTGCAGGAAAGATGTTTAGGCGCGGAAGTAAAGAGACAGCTGAAAGAAATGCAGAAAAGGGCATCTACGGAGGTGATCTACGGACCGTAGGTCCATTGACACTCCGTAGATGGTGATCGTAGATCAGTAGGCAAGGCATGGAAGATAAATCAGGGAAATCTGACCAAGTGTGGCACTACAGTGGCCATTGACGGTCCGCAAATTGATCTACGGACTGTCCTGCCGAACCGTAGAATGTGACTGCGAGGGTTCCAGTACCTGATTTTCGGAGAATTTTAAGTATGGAGCTACGGAGAGAGACCGATGGACCGTAGATCGATCTATGATCCGTACTGGTGCCCCGTCGTTTACTTCAGAGAAGCTGAAATATTTTCTAAGTCCTGGCTGACGGAAGGGATTCACGGACCGTAGATCCATTGACGGTCCGTGAGTCAGTCTCGTGGAATGAGGACATGTGCCTGAACGAACTTTCCTTATTTTGTTTCCATTTTAATTTAGGACTTGTTTTTTGTAAATAGGGCAGGTAAACCTCATTTTTGGGGATTAGACTTTATTATTTTTATTCTAGTTTTTGGCTTGGGAGAAAAAGTTGCAACTTTAGCAATTCTTAATTTTCTAAGCACGTTTTCATGATCTTTATTTGGAAATTCAAGGTGAAAATTCTGGGTTTGTTATTCTCAATTACGTAAGTTCATAATTCTTTCATCTAAAACAATGAGTTGTGTTCATATGATTATGGGTAACTAAATTCCACAACTAGGGTTGTGGGAACCATGAGTGATTAATAAAGTATGAATAGTAAATAAATAATTCTTGAATAGTGTTTTGCATGCACTGATAATTCTTTCGTTTGAAAGTCTTTTCAACGGTGCGCAACGTTAGAACTCGCCTTGTTGCTACTTGTCGGACTAAGGAGGTAATCAACAAAAAAAGAATTATCAACATAGATTTAGTGTGATACTATCTAATAGTCTAGTGTCGATTGGTGTGAAGTAGTAACTAAGACAAACATCGATGTGATGTCTAATATGAAGTAAAGGTAAGGGTTAGTAAATTATACACACGTAGCCGGACTAAGGTGCGGGGTGAAATTCTCTAGATGTCGGACCAAGGATTTAGAGATACCTAGCTTATTACTTTGCATGTAGTACACTAAGAAATGATTGCTATTACTAGGATTACTGCGTTATGAGCTTGTGGGGAACGCATATACCCTAGTTAGTTCTCTTATCTTGATAACAACTAAAATTGACTTTTGTTTACTGATCACTTACTGAATTCTTACAATTTGTTTCACAAATCTCCCCTTTTAATTACTTGTTTCTGGAAGTAATTTGACTAAACGAATATAATTGTTGGTTAAAGTTAAGTCTAAATCATTTTCCTTGTGGGATCGACCCCAACCTGCAAGTTGGGTTCTTTACTTGATAACGATCGCTTATGCTTCTTTAGAGAGGTGTAATTTGGGCGTATCATGCACTAGATTCAATTTCCTTATTACATTCACAACTTTTTCTTTTCTTCAGCCCCCTCTTTCTACATAGTTTTCCACTAGTACTACCAACCTCACCTTTATTTTTCACTCACCCCTTTATTTTTGATGAATTTTTTTTTTGACACTCAACAATAGCCACCCTTGACTTAGAGATTTCTCTCGAGTAAAGGTGAACATTGTCCTTGTAAGGACCAAGCCCATTATTAAGGTATTTTCCAAGTTAGCCACCTTCAACTTAGGCTTTTAACCTTAGTCGAAGTGCAAAATGTCCTAAGGACCAGGGCCAATATTAGATTTAAACTTATAGGGCATCATTTTACTACCTCTTTTCTCCCTTCCCCACAAACTAAACATTTCCACCCAATTTACTTTTTTCGCCGTTTTCACTTCTCCTCTTAACATAATGCATTAGGGATTTGGGATCAAAACTAACAGTATCAATAAAAGGGATTCAGCTTAATTACGTGGGTTAAAACAAAATAAAGGCTAAAAGGCTCAATGGGGCTATACTAGGGATATTGTTTCTGAAAAGGCTAATATTCAAGACAATTCAAAGAAAGCCTATTTTCATCTTTTAAATAAAACTCCACTTTTATTTCGTTTCAATAACATGTAGACTCAAATAAATTACATGGATACTGCAAAAACTCATCGCTCATGGCACAAGTTCTACTCAAGAATGGATCAATCACAGCAACACAATCAGTTTATGCATAAGGTTCAATTTAAGCTTAAGTTGCAATCATTAAAGTAAAAAACACAAGTTCAAATGCAACGATTCATACATCAACTTTAAATCATGCTTTCATACATTTTCCTTTCGGAGTTTCATGTTTCAGCACATACCAACCTAAGACTCAATGATGAAATCGCCCTTAAAATGGTCATCATCCATCTATCATTGGCCAATGTGACTCAACTACGACTACTGACTCAATCCTAAAAAGATAAAAAAAAATTGTATTTTGCACGGCTCAAAGGGACTTTCCTTGACCAAAGAACCGAAAACAACCTCCAAGGAAACTAAAATAAAACAATACAAATTAAAAACAGACTCTAACAATGTTCAAAAATATATACAGACCAGATATGATTTTCACCCTCACCCCACACTTAAACATTAGCACTGTCCCCAGTGCTTTACAAAAATCAGAACAATACAAGAGGTGAGGTGAAACCACTCCCTGATCAATCCTTCATAGAATCAAACCCTTTTCGGCCTCATCACCAGCCTGAGCGGGGTTTACCTCCTCGTTAGAATTGGACTCCACATTTGAGCTGGTACGCAATCTCTCCTCATCGGTCGGAATGTCATCGTTGACCGGCTCATGAAACTTAAGACCAATGCCAAGTATAGGGCCTTGGTGTGTGCATTCAGCGGATAGCGCCTCTCACCATCTCCCAATTGCGTGTCAATGAAAGCCTGGCAACCATTCTTGTGGCGCAACATCTCTAGGCCATACATCTTTGCCATGATATGCTCATCGCGCCTATGGCGCTCTACAGTGGTGAGAGTCGGGCCAAACTCAGTGTCGGGACCCTTTGTCCTCATGATGCCACAGGTGCTGGGAATAAATGGTGTCATGTAGTCTATGTTCTCTTCTGAAATACCTGCAACATGACACAGACTGGTAATAAGACAACCAAAAGCATACATGCGCCTCTTATGAACCCGAGCCTTCCGCATCGCCGATTTCAGGACAACCTCAATATTCACCTTTGTGGCCATCATCAAGGCATAGACTAAACAGACCCTGTCCCGAGTTATATCTGTGTAATGTGGTCTCGGTATCAAACAGTGCATCACAATCTTCAGCCAAACCCGAGCCTCCCTAAGCATGTGGGCATAGGGGAGAGATTGGTGATATCACTTCCCACTATGCTTAGTCGATTGAACCATCAACTGTGGGCCGCAAAGAGTATATCGAATGGCTCGGTATGGTGGGCGTATGTTCATCCCTGTGAGCACTAGTGGGTCAGCATTCGGTGAAGTCCCCACAATGTCATTGAGGACTGCAGGAGTTATAGTCACATTGACACCTCACACAGTCATAAAATAAGATCTCGCGTCAGGTGCCCAGTTAACGTAAAACTCGCGTGCCACGTGCAAGTTGCACTCTCCTCGCTCTGCAAAGATAAACACCATATGCAGCTCACAGATCCGCCTCAGTATATGGGTGAACTCCCGCGCCAAGTTGTCCCTGCCAATACACACATCAGAAAAATACCTCGCTTCAGTGTGCTTCTTCCACCATGTCTTCCTTTCTTTGGTCACAACCTTTACCCCAAATCGACTGGTTTGGCCCTTAGGTACTGCAGGTGTGGGATGTACATTCCCCCCACTCCGAACACGTTTCCTTTGGCTAGAGGTCACCACCTCCTTACCAGGTCTTTGAGTTCCAAACATGGTTACCTGCAATCACAATACAATTCACCCCAAGCACAATACACAATATTTATAAACATGGGTGATATGCATACTCCACCCCACATTTATAGCAATGCATCCCTTAGCCTAGGTAATCAGACGAACAAACATACACCAACATCAAAACCAACTATTACCCAATCAAATGTTGCATGCAACTATCGGTGTTACTCAAGACTTCACAACAAACAACGCATGCACCTATTTCAGACCCAAGTACCACACAAGCACGATCAAAGAGACTTTCTACTCAGACTTCGAAGTCCCACACAATTTACATAAAGCACTCAATTTTATTCAATCATATACCATTCGTGCTACTCAAGAATTCACACGACTAAATTCAGACAAACATACTATACTCACTACACATGGACTGATCACCAATGCAGAATTTCCCCAATTTGGGCCAGCATACTACCTAGTCTTTTAACTAAGCATGTTCATGTAACCCTTCCCAACTCACCCTATGCCCACATTCAAGGAGAATAAGGAAATTCAACACAATAATTTACATCACTCAATAACTAATTAGAAACAACCCCTCACAATCATGCATAACCCACATATGTCAACCTGACTGATTCCAGACCTACAACAATGAACATTAGGTGATTTCTACTCAAGAATTTGAAAACACCTGTAACAACAAAGCATACAACCTTCTTACCACGACCCAATACATTCCAAACTCCCCACAAGATCAAACACACAACAACCCCTAAGACAACATACCAAAACGCCTAATTTTTGCCTCAAAATGATAACAAAAGACAAACCTTCGCTGTTGAAATCAGGTTGAATCGAGTGAGGAGAAAGTTGACTTGCTTCACGTAACAGAGTGACTCGCAGAATTTTGCAAGGGGAGAAAGGAGGGGAAAAAATCGCGATGAAAGGAGAGAACAATGGGGATTTTCAGTGAAATTTAGGGTTAAAAGGGGAACTGGGTCGGGTTATTTCAATTTAAAACGGGTAGAACCCATTTCTTTTAATGAAAATCAGAAGAAACTTACCTGGGGTGCGACGTGGCCTGGTCACGGAGTGTTTTACCTCGTGAAAATAATTAAATTTCACGAGGTCAAAATTGTAGACTCCCTCTGTGACGAGGCTTCGTCACAAATTTTCCTTATTGTTGACGAGAATGTATTTCTTGTCGAAACCAAATTCAGGGACTTACTTCACGATGCGGGACTATCACGTGGCTCCTTTATTTTTGATGAAAAAACTACTTCTCGTCGAATCTAAATTTGGGGGGGCCCTTCGCGATGCGGGATGGTCACAGACCATTCTGCCTCGATTTGGAAAATTAATTCCAATCGAGGTAAAAGCCATCTTCTTCTCCGTGATGCACCATGGGTCTTAAATCCTGATTCCTGCACATTTTAAGCTCAAAACCCATTAGTACAAACACGATGGGTTACCTCCCATCCAGCGCCTTAGTTTTGGTTATGACACGACTCATATTTTTGTATTTTTTCTGGATATATCATTTTTTTTACTAGTTCTTATGAATTGAAATAACAAAATAAAAGAATAGAAATCCTAACTATTACAAGGGGTCACGGGTTGCTTCCCGTGCAACGCCTGATTTAACGTCGCGGCACAACCCATGTCATGACTCATTCGTCATTCAATGTGAGCGCTTCAAGGTCACGATCAACATCATTTCCAAAGTAGTGCTTTACACGTTGCCCATTCACAAGGAAAGCAGAGCTTTTAAACTTGTTCCTTAGCTCCACAACGTTGTTGCGTCCAAATCGCGCACGCAAGTGCACGTGGGCACTCAAGTAGTACATCTACTCTTTCCAGCCGGATTATCGAACCCAAAGGACTTCAAATCAACAAATAATAACTTTATTGTATCTTAAATAAATTTACTTATGCGACAAACAATTTCAGGAATTTGTTTATATCTACTAAGTTGAACACTCTCAAAAATTAATTACTACAATTAAACAGTTTCAAACAAGGAAATTTTGCAATTTGGGAAAATATTCCAGGGTTGTAGCATATACCGATTTCAAGCATTTGCGTGTGCGATTTGGACGCAACAACGTTGTGGAGCTAAGGAACAAGTATAAAAGCTCTGCTTTCCTTGTGAATGGGCAACGTGTAAAGCACTACTTTGTAGGGAATCAAGAATCTAACAACTAAATCACAACAATTTTCTAAAGTTCAAGAAACCGTAGGTCTAAACAATATGTAGGGAATCAAAAATCTAACTGAATTCTAGGAACCTAGTCGATTTTAGGGCTGGAACTGAAGAAAACTTATTGCGTTCTTAGAGGGGTTGGTCGACTATTCTCTCTTTTTTTGTTTTAAGTTTGATTGATTCAGGAGAATGATCGTCCTGGGTAAGTTCTGATTAAGTTACTAGGATTAATCTGACCAAACTGATGTAGTTTAGGGATTAAACGACGTAGTTTAGGTGTCCAACACGTAGGGGAAAAGACCAAACGACCCCTAACTTAAAAGTTGTTGGGGCCATCGACGTGCCTGATCGACGGATCGTATGTCGGTTAACGGCCCATCCTGTTAGTTCGTCGATTGGCTCAGAGACTGGGATCTGGGGGTCTGAACCACAGACCTGGACCACGGACCGTTGTCCCACCTACGGTCCGTAGGTCTTGGCATGGTTCTAGACTCTTTCTGAAATTTCTAGGTGGAGTTGAGGTGACCAACCACGGACCCCACCTACGGTCCGTGGGTCAACCTATAGTCCGTAGGTGGCCTCCTTCTGTGGCACCTGTAATTTCTAAAAATCTGCATTTTGGTCTTTCTAGAATACGGGGTGTTACATTATCTCCCCCTTGGGAACATTCGTCCTCGAATGAAGTCTAAACTAGTTGAGTATGGATGGAAGGAGCAGCAATCCCTACCACTAAGTACTAGAAACTGAAATCTGACTTAACTGAGTTCCAAGAATATGCAAATACGCTGAAAATGCAAGTATAACTGAAGGAACAAGATACTAAGACTGAATTTACACAAGAGTAACTAAAAGACTGGAGAAGAACTATTACCTCAAGCTGGAACGGAATCGGTAGGAAATAGATGAGGATACTTGGCCTTCATGGCTGCTTCTGCTTCCCAAGAAGCTCCCTCTACAGACTGACTCCTCCATGAAACCTTATCTGAACCGACTTCTTTGTTTCTCAACCTACGAACCTGACGATCAAGAATTTCAACTGGGACCTCCTCATAAGTGAGACTATCCTTCACAACCACACTTTCTAATGGTACAATCAATGCTGGATCACCCACACACATCTTAAATAAGGATATGGGAAAGACCGGATGTACCGTTGCTAGTTCTGATGGCAACAATATTGTGTAAGGACCTACATATCTTGGACTGAGCTTCCCTTTCTTGCCAAATGTCATCACCCCCTTCATAGGTGACACTTTCAGGAAAACCCAATCATCGGTTTGGATCTCCAAGTCCCTTCTCCTTACATCTGCATAGGACTTCTGATTACTCTAGGCTGTCTTAAGTCTATCTCTGATGAGTTGAACTCTTTCCATAGCATCATGAACCGAATTTGGCCCTATTTAGGCTGTTTCACCTACTTCAAACCAACCAACTGGAGATCTACATCTACACCCATCAATGCCTCATAAGGGGCCATCTGAATACTAGAATGTTAGCTATTATTGTAGGAGAATTCTATGAGAGGCAGATGATCCTCCCAACTTCCCTTGAAATCGATCACGCAAGCTCTCAACATGTCATCTAAATGGTACGCTTTACCTGACCATCCGTCTGTGGATGAAATGTTGTGCTAAGATTTACTTGAGTACCAAGACCTTTCTGAAATGATTTCCAGAAATAAGAGGTAAACTGAGGACCTCTATCTGAGATGATAGATAAAGGAACCCCATGCAACCTGACTATCTCATTAATGTAAGGCTTGGCGTAGTCCTCCACCGAATTTGTAGTCTTGACAGCCAAGAAATGAGCGGACTAAGTAACTCTGTCTACTATTACCTAGATAGAGTCATGTTATCTGCAAGTACGAGATAAACCCGCAATGAAATCCATGTTTATCACTTCCCATTTCCATGTAGAAATGTTAATCTCTTGGGTCATACCTCCTGGTTTCTGATGTTCTACCTTCACATGTTGACAATTAGGGCACTTAGCCAATAAATCTGCTATATCTCTTTTCATGCCATTCCACCAAAAGACTTCCTGCAGATCACTGTACATCTTAGTGGCACATGGGTGAATAGAATACCTGGAGTTATGGGATTCTGTAAGGATCTATTATCTCAACTCACCCACCTTAGGAACACATAAACGACCCTGGTAGCGAAACACACCATCTCCCCCTTGGGAGAAAATCTCAAGTTTTTGTTGATGAACTGCACCCTTCAATTGAAGCAATATAGGACCACTGTCTTGTTTCTCCTTAACCTCCGCTACCAATGAAGACTCTGACCCATTCTGAACTATCACACCATCATCTGATATGTTCATAAGGCAAACTACTAAGCGAGCTAGCCGGTGAATATCTTTTGCTAATTCTTTCCTTTCTTCCTCAATATATGCTACACTACCCATAGATAGTCTTCTAAGAGCATCAACTACTACATTGGCCTTACCAGTATGGTAAAGTACATTCATGTCATAGTCCTTGAGAAATTCAAGCCATATCATCTGGCGAAAATTCAACTCTTTCTGGGTGAACAAATACTGGAGGCTCTTATGATCTGTGAACACATCTACGTGAACACCATACAAGTAACATCTCCAAATCTTTAGGACAAATACTATGGCAGCAAACTCGAGGTCATGAGTCGGATAGTTCTTCTCATGCACCGTAAGCTGCCTGGAAACATAAGCTATAACATTACCTTGCTACATCAACATACCACCTAGGCCGACCCTGGATGCATCACAATAGATCACATAACCATCTGAACCATCTAGTAGAGTCAAAACATGAGTTATAATCAACCTAACTTTCAATTCTGAGAAGCTCTTCTCACACTCATCTGACCACTGAAACTTAACCTTTTCTGAGTCAACTTAGTCAATGCGGAAGCTATGGATGAAAATCCTTCCACAAACCTTTTGTAATAACCGGGTAGACCCAAGAAACTTCTGATATCTATTGGAGAGGTGGGTTTGGGCCATTGTTTTCCTGCCTCAATTTTCTGAGAATCCACTCGGATCCTTTCTCTAGACACTATATGCCCAAAGAAAGCAACTGATTGTAACCAAAACTCACATTATCTAAACTTAGCAATAACTGGTGATCCTTGAGGGTTTGCAGAACAACCCTCAGATGAGTCACATGTTTTTCCTCATTCCTAGAATAAATGAGGATATCATCGATAAAGACGATAACAAATAAGTCCAAATATTGTTTCAACAACCTATTCATTAAATCCATGAATGTTGTAGGAGCATTGGTTAGCCCAAATGACCTAACTACAAATTCATAATGACCATACCAAGTTCTGAAGGCTGTTTTCAGGATGTCACTATCTCTGACTCTAAGCTGATGATAACCGGATCTGAGGTCTATTTTCAAAATATGACTAGCACCCTGAAGTTGGTCGAATAAGTCATCAATCCTGGGGATAGTGTACTTATTCTTGATTGTAACTTTGTTCAACTGCCGATAGTCAATGCACATTCTGAGAGAACTATCTTTCTTTTTCATAAACAACACTGGAGCACCCCATGAGGAAATGCTGGGTCTGATGAAGCCCTTATTTATAAGGGCTTTCAATTCCTTAAGCTCAGATGGGACCATTCTCTAAGGAGGAACAAAAATAGGCTTGGTATTTGAAATGAGATCAATTTTGAAGTCGATTTCCCTTTCGGGAGAAACTCCGGGAAGATCTTTTGGAAACTCACTTACTACTGGAACTGACTCAAGGGTTGGGGCTTTAGAGCTTGAATCATTAACCCAAACTAGATGATAGATATACCCCCTGGAAATCATCTTTCTAGCCTTAAGGTAAGAGATAAATCGACCTACAGGCACTGAGCTACTACCCATCCATTCTAGGATTGGTTCGTCTGGAAGTTGAAACCGAATGATCCTAGTTGTACAATTGACCGAGGCATAACATAAATGTAACCAATCCATGCCTAAAATGATATCAAAGTCTACCATTTCTAATTCTATAAGATCTGCTGAGGTGATTTTCTCAGAGACTGTAACAGGGAAATTTTTGTATACCCGTCTAGCTATAACTGGTCACATATTGGGGCAGAGAGAGTTTCTGGACTGACACCAAAGTTAACTGCTATATAGGGAGTTACAAAGGAAAGAGTAGTCCCTGGATCTAACAAAGCATAAATATAAATGAAAGACTCGTAACGTACCAGTAACCACATCAGGAGAATCTTCTTGGTCTTTGCGAGCATACAACCTGTTCTGGCGCTGACCACCACCTGTACCAGATGACGTACCCTGTTGAGTTGGGATGCCTGCTGGTGTTGCTAGAGTTGTAGACTGAGCCCTATTATTGTTACCTTTTTGTCTCTGTTTGGAAGAAGGGCAATCTCTCAACCTGTGACCAGACTGACCACACCCAAAATATCCTTCATTGCCTGCAGGACACTCACCCGGGTGGTTCTTACCACACTTTGGACAAGTTGGGTAGGTTCTGGTACATAAAACACTCCCCTCAAACTTAGAGCATGATGCCCTACTTTTCTAATCCTATCGAAACCTAGGGGTGAAGCACTAGCTGATGAAGGTGCTGGGGCTGAAGACCTTTGCTGAAACTCTGAGCGATTTCTACCACCCGATTTCTGCTGAGAGTACTCATAGTTGCATGTTCAAGCCTTTTTGATGTCCTTAGCTAGTTCTCTAAGTTTATCTCCCTCAACCTGCTGAGCATGAGTCATGAGTTTAGATATGTTCATATCCTCTAACAGCATAACATTTATGCACTCTGTCGTCACCAAGTTAGATACCCCAAATAGGAACTTACTCATTTGTGCCCTTGGATCGGCAACCATATGTGGAACATACCTGGAGAGCTGAGTGAACTTAAGTCCGTACTCTTGGACTGACATAGAACCTTGTCTCAAATTCATAAATTCCTGCACATTGGCCTCCCTCAACTCTCTTGGGAAGAACATGTCCAGAAAAGCTTCGGTAAAACACTCTCAAGTCACATGAGCTGCATACGTACCCCTATTTTCTTTCCACTAAGTGAACCAAATGTGAGCTACATCCTTGAGATGGTAGGATGCCAACTCTACCCTATCATTTCAAGTCACTTGCATCACTCCAAAGATTTTCTTGACCTCATCAATGAAGTTATGGGGGCCTTCACCGACTTGCGACCCTAGAAACTTAGGCGGATTGATCCTAACAAAATCACGGACCCTAGCTTCCACTGATCCACCACTAGTGTTTGTAGGAACTGAACCTGCTGATTGTTCTGGTTGGCTACACTCTGAGCAAAAAGTTGGATAGCATTTCGAAACTCTGCATTTGAAACCTCATGGTCTAGGACTAGAGGAACTGCGTTAGCGTTGCGGGTATTATCACTCCTTGCGTGAGCTCTACGAAGAGGCATGATCTGAAACACATAACGTCAAGTTAGAAAGGAGATCATACCCACTCACGATAAGAATAACAAGAAAGTGAAACTTTTCCTAAAACACTTTGTAGCCTTCCCCTCATAGGTGTGGCGTGTTTCACACTCATGAAAGGGACTATACTTAGTGCAGCTTTTAAGACACCGTAGGAATCTTAAACCTAATGCTTTGATACCAAGTTTGTCACGTCCCAAGGCTACCCCCTGGCGTAGACACGGGACCTAGGATCATGAGTGACCCTAAGCTAACCCTGAGTTGGCATATCATAAGCAAACTGAACATATCTATGAAAAGATGAACTAATGCGGAAGCTAAATTATGAGATAAACTAAAATGATGAGGAATACCCAATATTGTCTGAATAAAAATACTGAATAAGAGCTAATAACACTGGACTATAACTCAAAAACTAAAGTTGAATCTAACTATGTCTGAATATAAGCCTCTAAGTGACTAAAGAGGCTGGGACATGTCCCCAGCTAACTCTAGCAAAATTAAAACGAAAATGAAAGACTAAATGTAAAAGAACAGGTCTATAGTCCTCGAAGAATGATGACTCACCCCTGATACTGTTGAATACGGATCGGGAACCGATCTATACATGATGTGAATGCTGAGGACCTGAACCTACATCACGAGAAGATATAGCACAGAGTATGCGTCAGTACTTGAAAGGTACTGAGCATGCATGATAGGATAAAAATGAACAAACAGATAACTGAACAAATCATACAGAGCAATGATATAATCTGAACATGATACAAATACTAAAATATACTGGTATGAACTAAACTGAATACAATGACTAAGTGCATAGCATGTTGAGACTGAATACTTAAATATAACTGGGAACCTAGTCAAATGCACTAGAGTCTGACTGTGGTAGCTACTAATAACCAACATAAAACCATGTGAGCTAACTACGGAGTCCAATGTATACACCCCATCGAGATGAACCAATATACCTTGCCAGGGGTATAAAGGCATGACTGGCGTGATCACTAAGTATGATGCCCACAGAGGGGACGTATAAACCTACGGGGGCACATAGTTCTCGTACTATGAGGATGACTTGCCCTAGTCCAACTTAGTGTTAAGCCTACTCCCCACTGGAAATGTGTACAATACAACATAACTGAAATATACTAGATAGCTCAATATTCTGACATGTTAACTGAAAATGCAACATTAAAGACTGATAATGAAACATTCTAAATCTGAGGCATGTATATCTGTTTATCTGTCTTAGCTTGTGTAATTCATGAACTACACGAACCTACACAACTAGGGTTCTGAGTTTCATGCAAGGAACTAAGCAACAATGTTATGAAATCATGATAATCTAAGTAAGAGTACTACAACAGCTAAATCACAACAATTTTCTAAAGTTCAAGAAATCCTAGGTCTAAACAATATGTAGGGAATCAAGAATCTGACTGAATTTAAGGACCTAGTGGATGAAAGGAATCCACTAGTGAAATCCCACATACCTAGTGACGAATTTCATAGAGAAATGTCTAGATTTTGAGGTTGGAACTGAAGAAAACTTGTTGCGTTCTTGGAGGGGTTGGTCGACTATTCTCTCTTCTTTTGCTCTAAGTTTGATTGATTTATGAGAATAATCATTTTGGGTAAGTTCTGACTAAGTTACTAGGCTTAATCTGACCAAAGCGACGTAGTAAAATACCAAATGACCCCTGACTTAAAAGTTGTCGGGGCCATCGACGGGCCTGACCGATGAACCATAGGTCAGCTGACGGCCCATCCTATCAGTCCGTCGATTGGCTTCATAGACTAGGATCTAGGGGTCTGAACCACTGACCTGGACCATGGACTGTGGTCCCACCTACGGTCCGTAGGTCTTGGTGTAGCTCTGAACTCTTTCTGAAATTTCTGGGTGGAGTTGAGGTGACCAACCACGTACCCCACCTACGATCCGTGGGTCAACCTACGGTCCATAGGTGGCCTCCGTCTGTGGCACCTGCAACTTCTGAAAATCTACATTTTTGGTCTTTCTAGAATACGGGGTGTTACAAACCATATGTGGAGCATACCTGGAGAGTTGAGTGAACTTCAGTCCATATTCTTTGATTGACATTGAGCCCTGCTTCAAGTTCATAAACTCATGAGCCTTAGCCTCCCTCAACTCTCTCGGGAAGAACCTGTCCAGAAAAGTTCCAGTAACACAGTTCCATGTAACAGGAGCTGCATTCTCACTCCTGTTTTCCTTACACTGCGTGAACCAAATATGAGCCACATCTTTGAGTTGATAGGATGCTAACTCAACACTCCTAGTACCAGTCACTTGCATTACTCCAAGAATCTTCTTAACCTCATCAATGAAGTTTTATGGGTCCTCCCCAACCTTCGACCCTAGAAATTCTAGTGGATTCATACGAACAAAATCTCAAACCCTAGCTACAATCGATCCACTAGTGGTGTTTGTAGGAACTGGGGCCTACTAATTGTTCTGGTTGGCTACTGTTTGAGCCTGGATCGCATTGCAAAACTCAATATTCGTGACCTAATGATTCGGGACTGGAGGAACTGCTTTAGCATTTCAGGCATTAGCATTTTATGCGTTAGCTCTACGAGGAGGCATGATCTGAAACATATAATGATGGATTAGAAAGGAGAAGTGAATCAAACTTCACGCACGATAAGAATAGCAAATGAAGTGATTTTTTTCTTAAAACACTTTGTAGCCTCCCCCTCATAGACGTGGCTCGCTTCACACCCATGAAAGAGACTCTACTTAGTGTGACTTTCAGACACTTTAGGACTCTTGAACCTAATGCTCTGATACCAAGTTTGTCATGCCCCGAGGCTACCCCCAGACGTAACACGGGACGTAGGATCACGAGTGACCCTAAGCTAACCCTGAGTCTGGAATATATCAAGTATAATGAAAAATGACTAAGTAAACCATGTACTATGCGGAAGCTAAAACAGTGGATATCTGAAATGGGAAACACCCAACTAGTCTGAATGTGTAAGATATAATAATAAGAGTTTAGTGATGACTGAAACAACACATAACAACTCGAGCTGAATCTACTACTATGTCTGAAAAGCCTCTAACTGAGTTGAGTTGCTGGGACATGTCCCCAGCTAACTCTAACAAAACTGAAAAACTGAAATAAAAAGCATGTTTATTGTCCTCGAAGTATGAAAATTCACCGTTGATGCTACTGAAGTCGAACTGGGAATCAAACTAAGCGTGATCTAGATGCTGAGTGCCTAAACCTACATCATGAAATGATGTAGCGCAAAATATGCGTCAGTACTTGGAATGAACTAAGCATACATGATATAGATATTCTAAGCTGAACAAAATATATAAGGTGAACAATGCGTAATTGAGCAATGATATAATCTGAACAAGGATATAGATGTGTACTGAAGTATAACTGAAATTAAAGATAAACTGAATGCAATGACCAAGTACTAATCATGAAGATAACACGTTGAACTGTATGCTGAAGTAAATGCTGAAAACCTGGTCAATGCACTAAGAGTCTGACTGTGGGAGCTAATATTAACAGACATAAACCACGTAAGCTAAACGTAAAGTTCGATGTATACGCCCCATCGAGAGGACCTAATATACCTTGCCAGGGGTATAGATGCATGATTGTGGTGTGATCACTAATACTGATTCCCAACATAGGGGAATTATAATCCTACGCGGGAACGTAGTTCTGGGACTATGAGGGTACACTGAACCCTAGTCCAACTCGGTGCTAAGTCTACTCCCAACTGAATACATATGAAGCTAAAATGCAATGAATACTGAATAGCTCAAAATGCTGACATGCTAACTGAGAATACAATATTTATATACTTAGAATGTGATATTTGACATCTGGATTATGATTTTCTGTTTAACTGACCTAGCAAGTATAATTCATGAACTAAGAGAATTTAGACAAACAAGAATTCTGAGTTTTATACAAGGAATTGTGCAAAGTTTCCAAGAAAACATACTATTTCGACTAAGGATTCTACAACAACAAAAATTACCATGAATCTTCAAGGATTTGGAAACCCTGGGTCTAAACAAGTTATGAAAAATCAAGGAACTGATAGAATTCTAGGGACCTAGTGGATGAAAGGAACCCACTAGTGAAATCTCACATACCTGGTGACGAAATCTACGGAGAAATCCTTTGGATTTGGAGGCTGAACTTTAAAGTCACGGGACGTCATGATCATGATGGTCCGTCTATAAGCACATGAAGATGCCCTTCCCGACACGGCTTCACTAAAATGGGCATAACTTTTTACTCGTAGCTTGGAATTAGGCAAACGCGATGGCGTTGGAGGAGGATTCAAAGATCTTTAATTTGATAGGTCATGGGCCACCTAATTCATTTTGTACTGATAGAAATGACCGTTTTAAGTTGAACCTAAACTGTAAGTCAGACAAGTCTCCTTCACGGATGACTTTACGGTCTGTGTGGAGCTCCACAGACCGTTTAGACGTCCGTGGTGCTTAACCAGTGACTTTGGGGGTGAAACCTCACTTAAAAATTGATGAATTGACTTCAAGACAGGCTTCACGGGCCGTCATGAGCACCACAACCCATCAAGTGGGTCGTGAAGATGCTCTGCCCGACAGGGCTTCACTAAAACGAGCATAACTTTATACTATGGGCTTGGAATTAGGCAAACTTGGTGGCATTGGAAAGAGGACTCTAATACCTTTAATTTTATTGGTTGTGGGCCACCTAAATCATTTTATGCTGAAAGATATGATCATTTAAAGTTTCCCCAAACCTCAAAGTCTATCAAGCCTCTTTCATGAGCCATTTCACGGCTCGTATGAAGCTCCACATATCGTCTAGTGGTCTGTGGTACTTCATAACAGCCATGGTGGTTCCGTGTCCCCCTCACGGTCCTCTTCATAGTCCGTGTGGAGCTCTACGAACCGTTTAGTGGTCTGTGGTCTTTCACCTTTACTGGGTGCACAACCACGAGAAGGGTGACGGGTCGTGGTCCTCTTCACGGATTGTGGGCCCCTTCTGTAGTTTTCCCTTCTCTCTTGTTCAATCTTAGTTCTGATTTTTTTTAGGTGTTACATTTAAGATCCTCTTCGGAGTCGACACACCCCCCAAGTCATTCTTACTAGTTGGGCGGTGTACGCTCCTAGGAGTGGACTATCTGGCTGGACGACTTTGATATATTGAGATCCACTTCAGAGTCGACACACCCTTGGGTTACTCTTGCTAGCTGGGTTGGGAGTGGACTGATTGGTTGGGCAATCTAGAATAATTTGTCACTTTTGCTAGCTTGGCTGGGAGTTAACTATAGTTGTGGTTACTTGGGTTGGGAGCCCGACTTTCACTTCTTGGGTTTGGATTCGTGACATTTCTCTTATGGTCCTATTACATTCATATGCATTGCCTATCATTAGTATACTTGTTTGTTGATTGTATCCTCCGATTTTTATAAGGACCAGTTGGGTTATGTTTATTGTATGTACCTTTTGGACTTATGGGATCCGATTAGGTTATTGTTTGACTATATTATGTTCTACATTATTGTTTTCTTGTTAGTTTATAGCTTTAGAATTGTGGTTGTGGGTCCTCCTAGACCTAGATAGTTGACTTGGTATCTTAGTTGCTTGCGATTAGGTTGTTCGCTCGTGTTCCAAGTACGTTCTTGACTCAGTTTCTCACTCATTGTATCCTATTTCTACTCTTTATTATCTATCTACTTTATTATCTTCTGTTTAGTTCCTTATTACTTGTTGTTTATGCTTGTGTTATCTTTTGAACTCAGTCGGTTAATGTCTACTAAGAACTATTTTTGGTACTCATACTACACTTATGCTCCCTACAGATTCTAGTTTGAGTTACCGCAGTTGATTTGGAGTCGTGCGGAGCAGCTTGGAGTCTCGGATACTAAGGTGATCTCCTGACATTCGGAGTTTCTGGTTTCCATCTATTTTTAAATATGCTTAGTCTTTCTATTGTATTCAGAGACAACATGTACCTATATAGTATTTGTAAAGTCTTGTACTCTTATTTTAATTAGATGCTCGATTACTAATTGATGCTAGGTCTTGGAATGGTTCCTTGTGTTGCATTTCTATTGATTACCTTTTCTTAGCTTTGTTATAAGTTTTATGCTTCCTATTGTTGACTTTCGTTTGGTAATCCGTTGCTTATGGCTCTGGGCTAAGGGTTAGGTGTAACGACTCGGAAAAATGATAGAGTGAAACTAGAGCCTCATATGTGAGTTTGGAGTCGAGAACTTAATGAAATGATTATATTTGAATTTGACCCAAAAAGTTCTTTAAAAAAAAATGTGCTTCGGAAGTTACCGGAAACTGGTTTAGCTGTATATAAAAAGATCCGTTTCATTTTTCAAAAATCCGACTTCATATTCTTGTTTAGGGGGTCAAATTGAGTGGGAAATGAGTCTAACCCAAATTTTAGAGCAACCGTATCAAAATCCGAAATTTCCA
>JAJOOO010021381.1:0-22741 GCA_029582685.1 Solanum piurae
ATACTAGTTTCATGGCACGTGCGTTGCACGTGTGCATCGTATATATAGTATATGATGTTGTAAAATAGAATTAATATTACTAAATTAAAGCTTTGTGGTAAATAATTATAATTGAACGAACATAGGACAAGTATTTTTAAATTATTAATATATATTGTCATAGAGTTACTTGTATTTTGAGATCAAAATGATCAGTGATCATTAAAATATTTTAAAATACATTCAAAGTTTAAATATGGAAGAAAGTGACATTTCTTTAATAATATTATTTCCTACTTCACTCAATTTTGTAAACAAATCTAACCAACAAGGTTTCTCTATCACCGTTGGTTCAGAGTCAAAAACTAAATAGTTTACACCTAAACTTTGAATGTGTTTTAATTGCCCCATCACACACAAAGATGGACCCCAAAATGAGGTTGGGGTGAATCTTATATTTTCTAACATAATGGGAAAGATGATTGGAAGCTGAAAATTATGAGTGAGAGGAATCATCTAGATCCTCATTAAAAAATTTAAACTTGAAGTTCAGAAGATAATTCATTTGTAAAATATTGCAAATCAATTGCCAGATATATTTGTTGACCCTATCTTATCACCCAGCTACAAATGCTCCAAAAAGAAGTCCTTGAAGGACAAAACCAATGGCATGCATGTAGAGTTATAGATCAATCGATTACAAAGATAAAATTCCTTGAAGAAGGAGATGAGCAAATGATCAGAATAACGAGACAAGTGTTTTAAAGAAGCATCATGACATAACACTTCATAAAACCTTAGCGAAGGTTCAGGCACCTGAAATGATGGAAAAAAATGAAGAGATCTCAATAAGTTATGTCGTATTCGAACCGAATCAAATGATCGTCGACAATATCTTTGATATGAAATAGCTATCAATGTTATAGATGGTGACGACGTTCTTGAACTCAAATTTGTCATATAGTGTGGACAGATAAATAATTGGTCAAATAAAATGCACTATTCAAGTATATTTTATGTCACTTAGAAAAGTGATGTTTTTGTACTTATAGACCATAGATCAAGATATAATATAAGTGTGATACAAATGAATCATTGAGCGAAAGAATAACCATAAGAAATAAAGCATGACTTATACCTCGGGGGATAAAGGATTTTCATGAAAGTTTAATATATTCTTCTGTGATGAATGAAATGAGGCTTGTTTCAATTTGACAACTAGTTTTGACGCACGTGCGTTGCACGTGAATATCAAATCATGTACTACACTATTTTTAAAAATAATGTGAAATATTATTAAATAAAAAAAATTAAGTAAGCAATTATAAAATGAATGATAAAGTATAAGTTTCTATAAATACTGGATGTAAACTTTCTTATGATTACTACTCAAAGTTAGTCACTCTTAAAATCGCTTAATTACACCTCTTAAATTTACTTTCTCATCTTTGCCCCATAGTGCATTACTTAGTTATTATTGTATTGTTGGAGTTCTTACTTTTACTTGAATATGTGTAATGATTGTCATGTCCAGCTACACGATGAAGGTTATATGAAAATTATTGAAGGATTTAAAGGTTTTGACGCGATTTCATTGAGTACCCCAATGGTTGTGAGATTGTTTAACATAAAAAAGAACAATTCCAATTTAATTGAAATAATTTTAAATATCATGTATTAGTGTAGTTGATGCACTTGCATATTATTGGTTATGCAAATGCTATAAGATTATTTGATCTACATAACTTTCGTTATGTGGAGGAATTGTCATTCAAGAAACTAACAAAGCAAGTGACTCAACACATAGAAGATGTGAAATTTTCTTTGAGAAAAAGAGACGAGCTTCAGCAAAATTGGAATGATCAATCTCTGAGTCAGAAATTATTGATTATGTAGATGCATTATCGATCCGCATAAAGCTCGATTGCAAATGGGCTACTTGTTTACATATTGAGGCAAAATAATATCTTGGCATTCAATGAATCAAACACCAGGAGCTACTTCTTCAATTCATACGGAAATAATATTCATCTATGAAGTAAGTCGAAACTGTGTTTGGTTGGGATTAGTGACCCATCATATTCAGGAAATATGTGTTTTTTCTTTAGAAAGAGATATTTCAGTCACCACATACGAAAATAATGTTGCATTTATAGCTCGATTGAAGGGAAGATACAATCAAAGGAGACCGGACAAAACATATTTCACGAAAAAAAAATCACACTTGATCTTGTGGTGAGATAGACGTTCAAAAGATTCGTTCAACTGATAATCTTGCAAACTTATTCACTAAGACATTGTCAACATCATTAGAATGCATAGTCTCTGAGATATCAAGTAAAACTTTCATTTGGGGGGTGAGGTGAAATATGTTTTGCACTCTTTTCCTTAGTATTCGTGCCCGCGCGTTGCACAAATATTTAAAAATATAATAATATTAACTTAAATTTATAATTTGAGAATTCTTATTTCATGAATTATTATAACTTTTGGTTTTCACAATTTACTATTTGAAACAAATTTATTTAGACAAGTATTAACAAAAGTAATGTCATTTTTTAATTTTAAATTAATATTTGTTTTTTTTAATTTTAAATTAATATTTGTTTTTTTTTAATTTTAAAGTAATTAATTTTGACAATTCATAAACTCTAACTTCTAGATTTATAAAATTTATTTTTAAAAAATTAGACAGATAGCATTTTATTAGGAACAAACATATTTAATTTATTAAAAAAAAGAAATCAATACAACAATTTTTAGAGTAAACAAATTTAAAAAACGGTTTTTAATTTATGTTTATTTTTTAAATTCTTTTGTTTTTAAAATTGTTATTTATTATTTAATATTTCTATAAATTTTGTGGTGCTGACATGTAGGCGCTTTTTCTTCTCCTATTATATATAGATAGATTTTATCCAAATTAGATTTTCCTAGTAATATTTTTTATGAGCCAACATTCAAGGCGATTATGAGATGTGTGTACTCTTTTTCCTTCACTAGGCTTTTTTTCATTGGGACACATTATCTATAGACATCCAAGGGGAGGTGTCATAAATCCATTAAATGAGTGGATTATCTATTTAGTTAATACATAAACTACTTACATTCATGAATACATATTCCCTAAATTATATGAACCATTTTGGATAAGAATGTATATTCATTTGGACATTTAACATAATAACTTTTGAAGTGATTATCCAGCCTATAAATAGAGTTTTCATTCACTATTATAAGTAACCCTTGAAAGCTATTAAATAAAATGATCTCTACATTCTACTCTCCATATCTCGTCTATATTGTTGGTAGTATAACATTACAACAAGAAACATTAAAAATTATGCTTATTTTGAAGTTAAATTTAAAACTGTAGATAATAAAGATTGAGCACGTGATACTTAACTAGGAGGAGCAGGAGGAGAATGTAATGAGGGGTGGATTACTTATTTCTGAGTTTGTCCTTCCGTCTAAATTAAAGGCAAAGTATAAAGGTGTTTTTCCTTCTTTTTTTCATTTGTGCAAATAATGCAGGTCAATGTTGCTAAACGGAACAGAAGAGCACAATAATTTCATTGCAGAAGATGAGGAGTTATATATATCAGCAATAGAGGATAGAATCCTATGGAGAAAATGATTTAACTACAAAGAGAAGTGAGATGAATTATCAATTCTCACTTCCTCTGGAAGCTTAGCATGCCAAAGAAAGCAATGATTCGACTACCTAAACCTATGAGGAGGAGAATGCACAAACATAGACTCCAATCATGAAGACTGTATCCCCAGTTCATAAGTGCACCGCAGCGAGTTATGAGCCACACACCATAATACCTGAAATCACACAACATCATGATTTATTACGTGCATTCAAGTTTGAATTTGAAAATTGTACGCATTTTCAACTTTATACATTGTTTGTGGAAAATCATTGAAATAGTGATTGATTGATATCTAAAGTAAATACTGCATTTTCTATGGATTACATTCGGTATGATGTCGTAGTAGTATTTTCCGTCATATGGAACACACTCTAAGAGGCTAAGAATCTAAGAGAGTGAATTAGAAAATTCCACAAACCGTTAAAATGAGAATGGCATTAAATGTAACTTCGCAAGGCAACTGGACACAATACTTGTGAAGCAAAACACATGGTCTAGTCAAGGAGATGATGACCTTAAATTCTCGACATCATCACCTTCTACCTACTGAGATAAAATCTTTCATGAACTTATGATTAAAGGTCACAGCTATAAGACTTCTTCTCTCTAGTATAGGTAGGGTCAGAGAACGATTCTACTTCTTGATGTGAAGAATAAGAAGAGTGCCTAAGATAGTCTAGTGGCACGTGATCGCTGATGCATGGACATAGTATCAAGTCAAGCTATTAGCCCTACTGGATTAAATGCATAATGCGTTATATGCCCTTGCATTTAAAGCTGGCATCGGTAATTCCTACCGAATTCTGGTGCATTGGCAAAGAAGAAGTATGAATAGAGGCATCGCTCAAGCAACCTAACTGCTAATTTACTACTTGATCATGTAAATTCCCTGGAGTTATGCACAAAAATATTAGTTTGGAAATATATAGCTGCAACTATTTCATCAATGGAAATTTGATTACAGCAGTGGTCATCAAGACACAACTTTTGGCTAAAATCGAGAAAGATATAAAAAGAATGTCAGTCAAATGCATTTGTAAGAAATAAACAACAGACCTAGTATGATCCCACATGGTGGGGTCTGGGGAGGGTGGGGTGTACGCAGACCTTACTTCTACCTTGTGGGCTATAGAGGTATTTCCGATAGACCCTCAGCCCAAGAAAAGCATTTTAAAACAGGTTTGGCAAATTTCGAAAGTAGAAACTATGCTGAAAATATTGTAGAAAAGAAAAATATTGACGACAAAAATCACAAGGTTAACCAAGCAGCAATTTTAAAGATAAGTCAGTAACTGCTACCGGACTCGGTGCCCTAAAAACTGGAGAATAGTGTAAATAAGCACTTTTCACATCCACTGTCCACCAACTTAGATCAATGATATAGGCCCCCCTCTAGAAGCCCTTTTAAATCTCATAGAACCTATTCATGTTTTTTTCCTTCCCTCTTTTTTAGGAAGGCATTGAAGGAGGGAGTACGATGATAATCTTTATAGATGTGTTTTATTTCACAAAAGAAAGAAAAGTTCATGCTTAATTATTAGGAATTCAAGGCACTATATGTTTTGCAGCTTGCCACTCATTTTACATCATCGTGCATCCATAACAAGGATAATTGAAAATAGGACTAAGATCAACAAGGCGGCATCTCTCCACTGGTGAGAGGTGGCCTCGCCAACCTAGGAGTATAGCTATTAGCTAAGCAAAAGAAGAGGAAAAAGAAAGAAGAAGGAAAAAGGGGTCAAAACCCAACAATCATACCTACATGCATTTCTTATCTTATCCGAATTTTCTTTTTTTCTCGAAAGGAAGGACAATGCACATAATTGATTTTTGCTCTTCCTAAAGAAAAAAACAAAATTTCTTTCATATTTTGAAATTGGTAACTGATAAATCTCTTTCGTATTTGGCTAATCTTTTTCTTGGAGGATGTTAGAAGATGAGTAGGTTTATACAATCCTATTAAAATAGGAATAGATTTATACAATCCTATTTAGAATAGGAATAGAAAAAGAAATAGTAAATAGTATCCTACTTGGTAAAAGATTATATTCTAGTGTCTATAAATAGGGTCTCAATATAATAATGTAGGCACAACAACAATTCAATAATATTATTTTCCTATATTTCTTACATGGTATCAGAGTCTCTACGATCTTGGTAGAGAATCAAAGAGCTTCCGCTGCCGGCGGGTGGCTATTACCCATATATGTTGTCCGTCTGGCCAATGATTATGTTAGCAAAAGTTGGGTCACAGTGCATCTTTTCGGTGACTACTTTTTCATATTTAATTTGTGTAGCACTGTGCCATCATTCCAGTGACTACTTTTTCATATTTAATTTGTGTAGCACCGTGCCATCCTTTCGGTGACTACCTTTTTTTGCATATCTGGTTTGCGTAGCACCGTGCATCTCTCAGGACTACTTTTCATATTTAATTTGTGAAGTACCGTTGATTTTTCCGAACTACTTTCTCATAACTGAGTTGCATAACATCATGTGTCTTTTCAATGACTCCTCAGATTTGATTTGCATAGTTTCATTCGTCTTTCTGGTGACTCCTCAAATCTAATTTGCGTAGGGTTGTGCCATCATTCAAACCCTACCCGTATATTTTTTCTTTTTCAGTAGGGTCATGCCATCATTCTGACCCTACCTATATTATTTCTCTTTTTCAATAGGGTCGTGCCATCAATCTGACCTTTCCTATATAATTTATATTTTCTAGTTGGGTCGTGCCATCATTCCGACCCTACCCAAATAATTTTATTTTCTTAGATTGTGACCACTTTCAGCCATCAAATCTAATACTTTGGCGTATGAAGATGTTCCGACCAATTTTTCGGTGACTTTCTTGTTTAATATCGACTCATCTGTTGATTCCAACATGAGCCATATACTTTATACTAGATTTTGAACGCTTTGTTGCTAAGGGGGAGTTTAGTAGCCTTGTATGTTGATTATGTGAGTCACTCTATGGTTTGAAACAGTCTTTGCAAGTTTGGTTTGGGAATTTCAACATTGTAATTTTATCACTCTGTGTTTTATCGGCACTATGCATCAAATTCAGTATTTCATGAGAAATAAGCACATTGAGATTGATTGACATTATGCATCAAATCCAGTATTTAATGAGAAGACAAGCACATTGAGATTGCCTGTCAATTTTGTGAAGTCGACTGATCAACTTGCAGATATCTCACCAAGCCCCTCATCAATCCTCATATTAATTACATTTGTAACAAGCTAGGTACATGAATTGTATGCACTAGCTTGAGGGGGAGTGTTAGAAGATGAATAAGTTTATACAATCCAATTAGAATAGGAATAGGTTTATACAATCCTATTAGAATAAGAATAATTTTATGCAATCCTATTTAGAATAAGAATAGGAATAGGAATAGAAATAGAAATAGTAAATAGTATCCTACTTGGTAAAAGATTGTATTCTCGTGTCTATAAATAGGGTCTCAATGTAATAATGTAGACATAACAACAATTCAATAATATTCTTTTGCTATATTTCTCACCGAGGAGAAAATTTTGGACCTCTATAAATTGAGGATCTCTTCTTCTTTACTTCACAACATCCACAATGTAGTCCTTAAGAGTTGGATGTTCTGCTTAGGGGGAGAATTATCTTTCGATACTTTTTGTACCGACTATTAGTGAATTGTTCATATGTAGGCCAATTGATCAAATTGTACTAAATTATTATATCTTTCTTGGTATATTTCTTTTTGTTGTGTCATTTATCGTTGTCCAAGGTTTCCTTTGTTAGCTTTTGCATCACATTTGGTAATTACAATTCAATCAAGTGGTATTAGAGTGAGGTTGAAGACAAGTTCAAGGAGATGGCAAGGACTTTTTTCTAAAAAAATTTACCGAAGTGCTATTCCATGTGGAATTTTGAACATTGTTGCTACTAAATCTCAAGAGATTAAAATAAGGATATTTTATAACCATTTTTAACCCATACACATTTTTAACCTTATTTTTAAACATGGCAAGCAGCAGTCATATGTTGAAGATTATGTGAAGGAGAATCAAGTTTATTTTGACAGAAAATTAAGGCCAAGGGGAACAATTGTTATGTGTTTATCCTGACTTTCTTACCTTATTTGGATAGGATATTTTACCATTTTTAACCCATACGTATTTTAACCTTAGTTTTGAACATGGCAAGCAACAGTCATATGTTGAAGATTATGTGAAGAAGGTGAATCAAGTTTATTTCGATAGAAAATTAAGGCCAAGGGGAACAATTATTAGGTGTTTATACTGATTTTCTTACCTTATTTGGATTTTGTTTCTTCTTGAAGGTTAAAGCATTTACCATAGTTATTTCTTCTTTTCCTGGAAGAAAAATATAAATCTATTTTGTATTCGGCTGATTTCTTGAAGGAAAATGTTTCGGACGTGTATAAATTGATGATTCCTTCACACTTCACAACATCCTCAATGAAGTCATTTAGAGTTGAAGAGTCTCTATGTATTTTTTGTACTTTTTTTTTCCGTATGTAGGTCAATTGACCAAACCATATTTGACCAAACTATATTAAATTATTACTCCCTTTGTTTAAATTTGTTTGTTCACTTTCCATTATAATCCCTTTAAAAAATGTCACTTTCTATATTGAGTAACATTTTACGCCCAATATCCTACCTGACATATTCAAGACCACAAAATTCAAAGGGCATTTTCGTACATTACACGCATCTTTATTTTAAGACCACGAGATTTGGAAGTCTTTCTTTTTCCTTTAACTCCGTGAAGAGTCAAACTAGTATAAAATGAAATGGAGGGAGTATATTTTTTTGGTGTATGTCTTTTTTTTTTGTTATTTATCGTTGTCCAAGGTTTACTTTGTTAGCTTTTGCATGAGACCCGGTTATTTCAATCTTAACACACGTCATGTCTCGCTCTTCCCTTCCCTCCTCCCCCCACCCCCTCCCCCACACGTGTGTGAGAGAGGGAGAGACTGTATACTTATATATAATATATACTTATAATTCAAACATTTGAATGATCTTCAGTTAAGGGGAAGCCATGATTTGCACAACTAGAACTATTAAAGTAAAAGCGTTGAACCATACATAGCTCAATTACAATAGGGTATTGTCACAACATACCTTTCAGCATTTGCGATGACAAATGCCTCCAGTGCCCACTTTGGATAGCATAAATCTGCCAAGATCTTGAGGAATTTACCACCATCGGTGCGAGATGCAACGAGCGTCAAAACCACAGGAACAAGTACCGAGCACTATGTATAAGTGAAGCATGTTAGTCAGAGGTATGAAAAGAAACTAACATTGTAGAATTATGACATGTTTCACAGGGAATTCATGCTTACTAGCTGAGAGGGACCTGGTGCTAGGAAGATGGCGAATGTGTAACCCATTCCAGTCACACAATACACAAGGCACAGTAACACCACATAATTATCTGCGAAAGAAGATCTTGGGTTGCAAAAAAAGTAGAACATTGATAGATATACAGCAGGCTTTATCACGGTGTTAAAATGATCTATTGTATCTTTGGCAACAAAATGAGCTATGCTACTAATGCCAGAAGCACTTTCTCTCCAATATTGTAACTTGTCCAATCCAAATGTCCTCAAAGCCGCAATTTTGCATAACAAAGCTGAAGAAGAATTATAAGAATTAAAAATTGAATCAGAACTTCAGGAAAAGAAACTATACTCTGAACTAGAAGGTTATTCAACTTACAGACAGCAATTATAGTGTATGTATAGCCAGGTGCGCCAAAGCTTTCATCCCTCACTTTGGTTAGTGATCCTAAGCAAGCTCCAGCAACTAAGAGAATAAGATAATCTATTGCTTGCATTTTTGCTTCTCGTAATCTTTGCTTGCTTAACCTGGGATAAGTTCAAAAAGAAAAACATTATATGAGAATTCAACTGAAGCGTCAAAAAAGCTTAAGTTTGAAGCTTATTTTCAATTAAATAAATTTGCCGATGCATCCAGCAGTGACAGGTAAGTAAATACATGCTCACAACAAATAACATTTTCCAACAATTAAGTCAAACTTGACCTGCTCTGATGTTATAACCCAATAATGACCTGATTTTCAACATAATTGTCGGAGGAAGTTACAAAATTTATTGACTTGCCAAATCTCCAAGTTTGATATCAACCTCAGTCAACTACACTAACAACTTAGCCTCGATCCCAAGCAAGTCAAGATCAGCTCTACGAATCCTCATTGACCATGCCTCTCATTTAAGCTCATCCTAGATCTATGCTATACAAAAATATAATAATAATAATAATAATAATAATAATAATAATAATAACAGAAAAGGTCCAATATGCCATTAAAGTATTTGAATTGAGAAGATATGCTCTTTGTTAATAGTTTAGCTCACATATGCCCTCACCGTTCAATAGTTAGTCCAAATGTGTCCTTAATTTAACTGAAGTGGTCACTAACCTAATTAGCTGATTGATAAGCGAAAAAAGGGCCTAAAATGCCCTATAAAGTATGTGAAACTGAACAAATATGCACTTTGGTTATAATATCCAAGAATGATACTCAATTAACGATTTTCTCAGATTTAACCAAGTTAAAATTTCAACTTTTTGGCTCACAAATCCCTTTCAACCCCACTCATTTTGTGTATCAATGTTTCTCCGCTGAGAAACCCAACTCTTGAGGATTGCAGTTATTCCGGAAATATATTGATTTAGACAATATAATTAAACTTTTAACACTAGATCTGTTTTATTTTATATAACATGATGGAAATTATCTCGTCCTTAATTTAGGACACAAGTGTAGTGCAGGGAATACGTGAATCATAGTGAAAAAACTCAGAAAACTGAAGAGCAAAATTATAGTTATAAATTACAATTTTATCACCGAAGATATAAACATCTGTTACATTGATAAAGATTTTTTTTTGGTAAGGGACATCGACATATTATTTACATCTTCAATATGTACAAAAAATAACAATATTAACTTGAGCTGAACTTTTTACATTCAGATTTAGAAATTAGTGCGTAGCACTGATTGTTACATAAACATGTGTAGAAAGGAACTGTTGAATCTGTACATGTTAAAGAAATGTTAAACTATTAATGAAGGGCATATCTGCTCAATTTCACTACTGTAATGGCATATTTAGCCCTTTTTCCCTTATTAATCACCTTATTAGGTTAATTGGAGGCTCCAGTTAAATTAAGGGCATATTTGGACCAACTATTGAATGGTATGGGCATATGTGAGCTACACTTTTAGTGAAGGGCATATCTTCTCAATTTTGAATACTTTAAGGCCATATTTGACAATTTTTCGTAACAATACTAATAAGTACTACAAGTTTTGTATATTTTCTACTAGCATTTAAATCTAAGATAGGACTAAAAACTCCTAGAAAACATAACCTAAAGAAAATGTACTAACATAACTAAAACATAGTCCCAACTAATAGGTAACAGATACATTAAAAGAAAAAAACCAAACATAATGCCTCTGTTTTTTTTTTTTTTTGATAAGATAAGTGGTATTAATAACAGCATCAAGAAGATGCAAGATTTACAAGATATGGCATTTGAGCTTACAAAAAAATCTCTGGCTAATTATACAAACTATCTAAGCCAGAACTAATGAGTTAGTAAAATCCTGAAGTTGTTCTGCATTAATGCCTCTTTGAAATGCATGAATGTGATTAGAGACAGTAATTTGACAGGGAATGATCAACTTTCTTAAATGCTAGCTGTGTGCAGACACTGTATCTTATACATAGGTCTTGATGACAACTTAACACAAGGGGTCAAAAATAAGTAGACATATGAAGAAGAAGAGGGATGCACTTCTTTTTTTATTTCTTTATTTTGCACATATTTCTTTTTTTCCATTTCTTTACTTTTATGTTTGAGAAGTTCATTCATTGCCAACGGCTAGAAAAGTTTCATAAAGATAGATTCAGTTAACGACATATAATCCTAGGAACAACAGAATTTCCTTTGATTGCTACCAGATCAGAACGCTAGAATTTCTGTGAGGATCTTTGTTTGAGGGAAGAAGTGGATCTTATAAAAATTGACCGACCTTCATTTTGATGAAAAAACCTTGATTCTGGAAGCTTTCTTATCTCTTCTTTTTAGAGTTCACTTCTAGCCACAAGCGAAGAATATGCAAATGTGTCCCCACCTACCTAAGTGTAAGGGTATGTTAACAACCATCATCTTTCTTTGTTTGTATCAACAAAATCACTACTGTTGTAAACTGATGTTCAAAACATTAGACCACTGTAGAAGATTCAAAATATTGCTCCTTCTTGCAGGCAGTTTCAGCTACACTTCTCCTCTACAATGGCTTAAGATTCTATTGATCACGCTGGATAAATTGCTTGCATGCCAATACTGATGTAACTAAACTAAAACTAGATACTGGTCGTGATAACAGCAAACAGATAATGATATCAATTATCGAGCAATTCCAGGAAAATATTAGGTCACATAAATATGCAGGCCACTTTGTTTGACTTGGGTAGTGTCAAAATTAGTGAAAGTGAGCTGGGTAATGGGTATACAGATGATTTGGGACTCCAATTCCCAGATCAGTGGTTAAATACTTTAAGAAATTTTTTAACTTACCTTTTTGTAAAGATATTTTCTATATTATTAATTCATAGTAAAACACAGAACAAACCCTTCAATTAAAAGAAATTGATTTCGCGAATATGTACCTTCCAATGAAATACTTATATTGCAGAAGAACATTTGGAGTTCTCCGGTGGGAGAGATCCTTTGACCTCATAAAGTTGTGCAGTATAATATCACGTTGGCGCTCCACGTTAGTCTTCATGTCTTGCCACATTTCGCCAGCAAAGGAATTTTCCTCTGTTACATGATCAAAAATTGGTTGAGTGTCAATGTTTAATTCCACTGGTGAAGATGCAAGCGCAGCAGCACTCCGTTGCATTTCTGGGGGCACAGAATAACCATTGTGAAGCATCCACAACACAATTAACTCCTTGTAGTTCACATTTGAACTGGTGCTTGGCTTCACCAACCCTTCCAAAATATCTATGAAGTAGTCCGGAGGATTAACTCGTTCTGGGACCTCGATACCAAGGCCTGCAAAGTAGTCTTCAACTTTCTTTACAGGACCATGGTAGACTACAAGACCACCTTTTGCTAAGAGTATCAAATCATCAAACATGTTGAATAAGGTGTAGCTGCAACAGCAAAAGGTGATAATGAGAAAAGATAATAATTAGCAGCCTAAGAAGTCCACTTCACTGTAATTGCAGTTCCAAAATTTATTAAAGATGGATCTTGGGCCTAACTCAACCCCAAAAGCTAGCTTAATATCATCATTCATCTCTAGGAAACACTTGCTACTACTGTGACGACAGGACATTACTGTTGCTATCCTATATATGTTATGCAGCCAATAACTTGATACATACTAAAAGACATCAGGGTTGAAAAGCTCTGGAATAGAGTTATTGCTTTGTTGTGCCTGCTTGAGGTACATCGAGAGAGCGTAGTTATTGACCTCAAGGGTTCTAAGCTGCACCTGGTACTGAGCCACCAACTGCTTCAACTCGTTCCCTCTATCCTCGAATTCCTTCTGACACTCATGCTGGATGGCAACTGCTCGCTTTAAAAAAACATTCTCTTGTATAAGAGCTTCAAACTGCTGCTTGAGCATCTATTCACCCCCTGAACGTCCGCTTTCAATTTCTACTTTCATATTTTCTCTTTTAATTCCAATGGCACCAAAGGCAGAGAAGAAGCCAGCAGAAAAGAAGACGGTGAAGGAGAA
The DNA here is from genome assembly GCA_029582685.1 of Solanum piurae. NCBI lineage: Eukaryota > Viridiplantae > Streptophyta > Magnoliopsida > Solanales > Solanaceae > Solanum > Solanum piurae. The sequence continues at coordinate 13,441 of JAJOOO010021381.1, forward strand.
GAAGTCCACCATCGCCAAAAGGCTCCAGCGGAGAAGAAGCCAAAGGACGGGAAGAAGCTACCACAGGACGCCGCTTCCGGCGAGAAGAAGAAGGCCGAGAAGAGCGTTCAGACTTACAAGATCTACATCTTTAAGGTATTCAAAGTCTCAAACAGGTTCATCCTGATATTGGGATTTCCAGCAAGGCAATGGGGATCATGAACAGCTTCATCAATGACATTTTTGAGAAGCTGGGGAGACTCTCTCTTCATGAGAGAGAATTAAAGAAAAAATAATTTTTTTCTTTTTATTTAAAAACTATTATTTATAGATTCATAGAAAATTTTAGCAATTCATACTTATTTTCTATTAATTATTTGATTTTTTAAGATTTTCTTTTTGAATTTATAAATCTGCATGATCGGAACGGGAAAAGAGGAACTTTTGATCGGAGAAAGCTGAAAGAGCATTTTTTTCCAGCACATCATGTCTGCTATAGTGTGCGGGAAGAGATCGAATTTGTTTGAGGATTTTCAGTCGTCGTCGTCATTGTCATCGCCGTATGTGCCACCGCCGGTTTCGAAGAGGATTCGCCGTACTTTTTCTCTGGCGAGGTCTAATTCTGATTCCGATCGTGTTTTTTCTGGTAATTCGATTGCATCATCGGCACTCAATCATCTTCTCATGCTTTCTCTGACATGGACAAGCAGTTGGTTGAGAGAGCACTTGAAGAATCCGGTGATGATCTAGATTCTGCTATCAAACGCCTGAATGAGCTCCGCTTGGGATCTGGTGATAATCTGAGGCCTGTGGCAGGAAGCTCTGGTGCTACGCATGAGTCCAGCAGCCAGGTTTTTACTCAAGATGCGGCTACAACTAACGGTGAGACCACATCTGTAGAGGATTTATCTTCTGCAGAAGTGGTGCATTTGCAGGGTACAGTATGGGTGGATCATTTTGTTGGAGAGATCAAGAGTGCGTCAAATATAGATGATGCTAAAGTTCGTGTTTCATGAGCTCTTGAGGCTTTTGAGAAAGCCATATGTGCTCGTGCAACAGAGGCGGCCTGTGGTTTCCAGAAGGAGAATATGATGCTCAAGCAGCAGTTTGAAGCTCTTGTACAAGAGAATGCTATTTTAAAGCGAGCAGTTGCCATCCAGCATGAGTGGCAGAAGGAATTCGAGGATAGAGGGAATGAGTTGAATCAGTTGAAGCAGTTGGTGGCTCAGTACCAGGAGCAGCTTAGAACCCTTGAGGTCAATAACTATGCTCTCTTGATGCACCTCAAGCAGGTTCAACAAAGCAATAACTCTATTCAAGGGAATTTCAACCCCAATGTCTTTTAGTATGTATCAAGTCCCTATTGGCTGTGTAACATATATAGGATAGCAACAGTAATGTCATGTCGTCACAGTAGTAGCAAGTGTTTCCTAGAGATGAATGATGATATTAAGCTAGCTTTTGGGGTTGATTTAGGCCCAAGATTCATCTTTACAGTTTTTTGTTGACTTCTGGGTTGATTTCCAATATATGATGAAAGCTAACTGCCTATTGCAGGAGAACTAAGAAAGGATTTCAGTCACAAGACAATAGAAAGCATATTCATCGATCAGAAGGGAATTCCAGTAGCTAGAAGATCTCTTCTGTTTTAAAAATTATTCACTTAATTTATGGCTTCCTGACTTTACAATTAGGAACTGCATGCTTTTGTAGTTATATGCTGCAAGATAACCTATAAACAGAAAGGATCAATGTAAATGTAGTATCAGTATCCAAGTCAACAAATTATGTAGGTTACCTTGGCTGGTGGACAACCATGCAGATATTGACTCCTTCAAGGGCTTCACGTCGAAGTGCTCTTAGAAGTAATTGAGAAGATGAACTGTCTAGTCCAGAAGTAGGTTCATCAAGAAACAGAAGTGATGGTTCCATTACCAACTCTAGCCCCACATTCACTCGTTTCCGTTGGCCTCCAGAGATACCTCGCTTCTCCACTGTTCCAACCAAGGAACCCCGTACACTCTGTAAGCCCAAGAAATCAATGACTCTCTCAACAATAAGAACCTTGTCTTGCTTTTGCAAATCTGCTGACAACCTTTACAAAATACAAAAACTCAACAAGTTTATTTTTTGAACAGAACAGTACAGGGATCAAATCAACTTGAGATACAAGCCAGCAGTAGTCAATAGAACAATATGGTGATTTAGAAGTAACTGACAATTTTGAACAGTAGCCGTGCTGATCATTATAACATGATTTCCAAGGAGATTTTTAAAAAATGATAAGATAATGAAGATTCCCAAGGACATAATATCTAACAGAACCAACTATTACATACCTGCACCTTGCACTGAACCACAGATTCTCCTCAACAGTCAAGTTGCCATGCACAATATCATCCTGTGGCACAAAACCGACGATTTTTCTGTAGGAACGGATTGGTTCTGATTTTCCATTTATAAGGATGGAACCAGAAACTGTACATCCAACAGTTTTTCCTGCCAGAGCTGAAAGGAGAGTAGTTTTCCCTGCTCCTGATGGACCCATGACAGAAGTAATACGACCAGGCATGATTTTTCCATTAACAGATCGTAACAGATGCTTCTTTTTTCCTTTCAAAGTAACAGTTAAGTCTGTAAAACCTATTTCAATTACAGGTCTTTTCTTGTAATCAGTATTTGTGGCCATTGAGATTACACCAGAGAAAGTAAGGTTGTTATTCTGCTGTTGCTGAGCTTTTTCTCTCTCAAGTTGTGCATATGCATACTTAAAGATTTGGCTATGAGTATGAATATCTTTCCCTTTGGCCTTTTTGGTTTTCAAATTTCTTTCTTTGATCTCCAAACTGAATGATTCCGAACTATCAAAAGTTTGTTCTTCAATCTCATTAATCATCTTCATCAAGGGACTGGATCCTATTTCCTCTACTTCAGATGCGCTTTGCGATTTCTTGGACACTAAAGAAGTACTGTGCTCATTTGATGGATATGAATTACCATCGGTATCAGTATATTCCTCATTCAGTACTGTGACCTTGTCACTGACTGTGATATTTCGCTTGCGAGAAAACTTGCGAGAAAATTGCCCTTGCAATTCAACTGCATGCTTTTTAGCAGCCTCTTTTGCAGTTTTCCACCTTGCACGTGCCTGTATCTTTTCTTTAACAACTTTCGCAGCTGCGTCCCGGGATCTAGCGAGTCTCCTTTCTCGTACGGTGATGATTTGGTCCGAACAGTTGTAAATTATAAGTAGAAGTGTGGCTAAAGCTGCCTGCAAGGATGAACAGGACTTGAATCTCCTATGGTGGTATAATGTCTTGAACATCAATCAATGAAGAAGCTCAATTACTAAAGAGCGGAACCAATTTTAACTTCAGCACGGGGAAGGTAGCACAATAATTTCTGAATTTTTTTATCAGCAGAAGGGTTATGGCAACAGAATAGTAAACTTTTATTGAAACCACAGTGCATTACTGAATCCAGTGCTCACTTCATATAAACCTAGAAACAGCAAGAAACTACGAAGGGATATCAGGTAGGCAGAGACTTGATAATAATCAAAACTTACTATGAGCATCGCCCCATATGCATGAATATTCTGACTTGCAGTGTTTGGATTGCATGAAGTCAACTTGAAGCATCCTGAAAGTCCATCAATAGGTGAATGTTACATGAAGCAGCGACATTCGAGAAAGAATCTAAACTCATCCAACTGAAATATGCTTAATGGGAATAAAAATGCATTTGTTATTTATTTTGTATGAAAAGACTACTATTTTAACAATGTACTGAAAATAATTGGTCACCCTCAACCTGGAACTTACGTTTCTCAGCCGTAGAACCCGTGGGGCAGTAGTTCCTGCAATTTCAGGGTAAAGATTAGCCTTGAAAGGACATAAGAGGAGTAAAATTGATGAAATATCACGAAAGAAGTGTGATGTGCAAGTATAACTAAGTAAAGGATTTCCTAAGGGATTTCTGTAACCAGATTTAAGCCTTATTTGAACATTTACAGCTAGATGATAACCGGACTTCAGGGTTTTTGAGATAAAATAGTACCCACTACTGCAAGGATTCTTCTCCGTATTTGTTGGACAATATGATCCCGCAGAACAAAATACCTCTGAGCTGCTGCGAACATCAGACCAAATGTTTGCCCCACCACAAGTATGACTTGGCTGCCCAGGAGGTAATTGATAACTATACCTACAGACATACCAATAAACATGTTATGCAAACAAATAATGGGCAGTAAGAAGTAAGAAAATCAGAGAGGCCTTGTATCAAGAATCTGAACTCACGGTTCGCATATTCCAGTATTCCTATTGAGTGTGGCAAGTGGGCAGTAGGAACCTAAAGGGCAGGCTAGAAAAATGAAGAAGATATCAGGCATCTTTTCTTTTGTTGAGAATCAGAAAAAGGTAATTATCAAAAAAAAAATAGAAACTAAAACTTAAGAAGTTGAATAAATGTAACCCAAATAAGTAAAAATTAGAGCAACACTTAACTAATCCATGTAATGCACACATATATTGAAGGCAATGTAGCAAAACATCAAATTACTGGACATGGCACTATGTATGCTGAGTCAACAGCAATCCCTTTTATGGAACTTGTTCATGAAGGATGTCAATGTATACGTTAATTATATATATCCACAAAAAATCTTGAACTAAAATATCATCATCTAGAGACAGATTCATACATCATACCAGAACCTTAGCACAAGCAGTTCATGATAACCTTACCAGCTATTTTAACCAAGGATTCAGAAAAGGGAGTAAAATGTAGGAAACAACTGTTATGTTATTAGTCCTATGTACAACCAAATAATCGGACTATCTTGTCTATTTTCCAAAAAAACAACAATAAAAGCCTCCTTGTTCAACTAAAGCTACAGTATGCTAGTTATCTCTTATATTATTTTACCATAAGGCTACTGCAGACATGCTTGCATACAAAATTTCACCGTCTACTCACAGGAATCTAGAAGCTAGTGATTAATAACTTCCTTGATACTAGAGCATAAACGAAAAACAAGTCCTTGTAATAACAGAAGAATTAACTTCTAAATTTGTAGTTTTCCCTCACAAATGGTTGAAGAAGAAGCAATTGATAATATTGTTTTTTGATTTTTTTTCCGAAAAGCTGATAATATTGGTTATATACTTACGTATCATACAGGTAAGACCGTGAGGACAGAAGAAACCCTCACAGCAGGACTGACAAGCAATAGTTCTCGCTGGTATTTCTCTAGAATTCCTCAAGTCAGGATTCTGATCTGAGTTGGTGCTACAGGCCCATCCTGGTTCACAGCCTGGAACCCAAGAGGTCAAATTACAGTTTCTGTTGGGCGCTAAATAATTGGACCCTGATGTTATGGTGTTACTGAAGTAGGAACTAATTTCTGCAGCAGTACACAACCTTCTTTGAATATCCCCTGTTCAATATATAACTTTCATCAGATCTTTGAACTTTACTGTAGCCTGAAGAGAGTGAATAATGGCACAAAAGTTTAGCAATAGGAAAGAAAAGATGTCAGATCCAGTCTGTTCCAGCATCATTTTCACTTCCATATAAACAAGATGACGAGAAACAATAATATAAAACTCAGAGCAAAAGGAAAGGAAAAAGTGCTCCAGTTCAATGAGTCTGATTCAGCACATAACATCTGTTGAGAAAAAATGGCAAACAAAATAACTGTCACCTGACATGAAAATATATATAAGATCAATCAGGTTAATCTGAACCTAACTAAATCTATAATTTCTAAAGAAATATGTTAAGCATATATTAACAATAGGACGTATGTTGGTCTGGTGTAGTTGGTGGTGTCGGTCAAAAGATATGACAGAGAAAGGTTCCAGCATGCATTGGGGGACAGTTGGGAAGGAAAGGAACTTCAGATGTTTTGGGGACCCAAGTAATTTCATCCAGAGGATAAAATTGAATTGCATATTACTTTTCTTTTTCGGTGTAAACCAAGCTCTGTAAACAACTGGACCCATACTTGAAGTCATAGAATTCCTATAAGTTTTGTATAGGGGAACCTCTAATGTTTTGTATCTGCTTATCAGCACAACAAAGGAACTATCTAGGTGCCTCTGGCCTTCAGTATAGTTTACTGCAAAACCTCCATTAATACTTTGGCCTTCAGCATAGGCATGAAAGAACTTGGTATTTCTGTCACCCTCCTGAAACCATTGCATGCCAGCCTTTTGTTTCCGAAATTCCTCCTCCCAAGTGTAGGTATCTGTTGCAATTTGCTTGAACTCTGTGTAATCTCTCCTAGTTACTAGGGGAAGGTGACTCCAGATCTGGTTGTTGAGCCACAGCAGGTGCCTATGCCTCCGCAACCAGTGGGGCGGGGACCAGCCCAGCCGCCACCCAGGCCTGTAGTTGCGCCGGGACTTCAGACGGCCATTGCCCAGCTTCTTACAGCACTTGGGGCATGCAGAAAACCCCTGTGCCAGCCACTCCAGACTTAGGAGCTCAGCCTGCCGTTGTGGCTCCCCATATTGAGGTAACACCCCCGCGGTACCTGCGGCCACCATAACAGTAGAGGAATAGAAGATGTTGAACAGGTTCCTAAGATTGGCTCCACCGAGGTTTTCTAGGACTGCAAGGGAGGATGCCCACTAGTTCTTGACTCGTTGCCGTGAGAAACTGTGTACATTGGGTTTAGTTGAGTCCAGAGGGGCAGATTACACGGCTTATTAGCTAGACGGGCAGTGGTGGAGGGCGTATATGGAGTGTAGACCAATCGGGTCCCCTCCCTTGACTTGGGCGCAGTTCTTTGAGGCCTTCTTGGCCAAGTTTATACCCCATAGCGTAGGGACAGACTGAGAGATCAATTCACTAGGCTGGAGCAAGGCTCCATGTCAGTACCGGAGTACGAAACCCGTTTCCACGAACTCTTCAGGCATGTTATGATTTTGCCTACGAAGGAGTAGAGCGTTTGGTGTTTTGTTCGAGGTTTGAGACTTCTGGTTCGAATTGCTACAGTGTCCTTGGATTTTATTGAAATACTACTTCTATTTTCAATATTTTGTAAGCAGGAAAAGTAGACAAAAAAGGAAGTTGCCCTTTTTTTTCTCTGAGGCACAACTTCCAAGAATGAACTAGAAACAATCCCCCTCCCCCCTTTTCGGTGGTCCTTCCGATCACCGGAAACTTTCCCTCACATATTTTCTTTTATTTGAAACCCTTCCTCTGCAATGGAGGATTGTATTTATTTTGCTATTGGCTTTAAATCTTATGACATCGAGCGAATTAATGGAACGACTGGAGAATGGTACGAGTGGACGGAAAGGAGCAGAAGAACCATCACTAGAACTTCTTTTAGTAAGAAATCAATGACCTGGATCACTCAAGTCATGCGCGAAGCTTCAAAGGCAAAAGGAAATCTGGTCAGGAGGTGGAAGAAAACAGAAGCCTTCTCAGAAATTTACTGCTCTAGGAATTTCAACAACCATGGCAGATATATTACTGTGATAAACATAAGAGGAAGAAGGAGGTCTGTTATCATCATCCCAGAGCTGTCTTTTAACTCACGATGGGACATCTTTGCAGACAAAATTGATAGTCTCCTTTCCAGGCACAGAGTGGAGGAAAACAGAATAAAGCAGCGACTAGTGGATAGTAATACCTCCTTTGCAGAAGCTGTTAGGAGCTTTAAATGGTCAAACAGGAAAGGAGATGGAGCTAATGCTAAAGCCACATTAATGCAGGAGAAGGAGCAGGGGGTCATTTGCATTAATGATGCCTCGAATAACCATAATGAAGTCTTAAAGAGAAGTTTAGTTGGAAGCTTTAATGGAAGGGATATGAGTGTACCTACCCTATCAGAAGTGAGGGGATGGACCAATAAAAATTGGAGACAGACTCATGGTTTGAATATTTATGAGATGGGGGCTGGAAAATTCTTTCGACTTCGCGACAAGAGACACTGCAGAGCAAGCGATTACAGGGGACTGGGTGTGGAAAAACACTAGGGTTAAACTGGACTGGTGGTCGCCAACAATAGCGGCCATAAACAGAGAGATTGGACCCTCTTCGACATGGATCAGAATTGTGGGTCTCCCGCTGCATTTATGGTCGCAGACGACTTTCAAAGCCATCGGAGATTTCTGCGGGGATTGGGTCGAAACGGAGGAAGAGACACAGCTAAGAAATCACCTTAAATGGGCTAGAATTAGGGTTGAAGGCAACGGCTCGAGGATCCCGAAGGAGGTGAAAATCTTGAATGCCGGAATCTTCTTTTCCATGCAGCTGTGGACAGAGCTGCCGACCAGATTCACTATCGGAGAAGAAGGCAAGTCGGCTTCTTTTAACCAGCAGTTCTTGCAGATTTATCCAGCGGTTAATAGAGGGGTTGAGGGGGCTGCCAGCTTTTTATCACGTGTGGGGACAAGAAAAGACAAGGCGTCGGGGCCCACTTCAAATTCAAATTTGAAGTCAATTTCGGGTCAGTCTCTGTTTCTATCTCCTTCAAATCAAGGCCCAAAACACAATAAATCACAAATCCGCCCAAGCCCAACAGAGAAATTTAAAAAGCCCAACAGTTCCAAGGCCCGCTCACGTGAGAAGGATGTGGAGGGGGAAAAAGGCATTAGAGGTTGTTAGAATAGGAATAGGTTTATACCATCCTATTAGAATAAAAATATGTTTATACAATCCTATTAGAATAGGAATAGGTTTATACAATCCTATTAGAATAGGAATAGTAATAGAAATAGAAATAGGAATACTAAATAGTATCCTACTTGGTAAAGGATTGTATTCTAGGGTCTATAAATAGGGTCTCAATGTAATAATGTATACAACAACAATTCAATAATATTCTTCTCTTATATTACTCACATGGTATCAGAGCCTCTACGATCTTGGTAGAAAATCAAAGAGCTTCCGCTGCCGGCGGGCGGCTATTATCGATATATGTCGCCCGTCCGGTCAACGATTATGTTAGCAAAAGTTGGGTCACCGTGTATCTTTCTGGTGACTATTTTCTCATATCTAATTTGTGTAGCACCGTACCATCATTCCGGTGACTACTTTCTTATATCTAATTTGTGTAGCACCGTGCCATTTCCGGTGAATAGTTTTTCATATTTAATTTGTGTAGCACCGTGCCATCATTCCGGTGACTACTTTTTCATATTTAATTTGTGTAGCACCATGCCATCCTTCTGGTGACTACCTTTTTTTTGCATATCTTATTTGTGTAGCACCGTGCATCTCTCCGGACTACTTTTCATATTTAATTTGTGTAGTACCGTGGATTTTTCCGAACTATTTTCTCATATCTGAGTTGCATAGCATC
>JAJOOO010021382.1:0-13824 GCA_029582685.1 Solanum piurae
CCGAACGTCTTGGTCGTCCCTTGTCGTTTGACCTCAAACTCAACTAAACTGACCTATAAACTCATTTTCAAACATTTATACAAGTTTATCAACTACTAACACGCATGTGAAGCTCTAATTATCCTATTTCATTTTGAGGGGCGTTACACCTTTTGTGTGACATTCATAATTCTTGTTTTGTTTATATTTGGGGTTTAAGCTAAAAATTGTATTTTTACACTGCTTTTGTGGATACTTGAGCTTGTGGCTCCTTGCTTTTAATAGTAAATGATTTTTTACCCTTCCGGAAATTTTGCCACCTCTTGTATGCGTTGAATGTGGTTGCTCCCTTGCAAATTTGAGTACCGGTTTTGATCAATACCGATGACTCGAATAGTGCTCATAATCGAACAAAAATGAATGTGCGGCTACGATAAGGCCAATTGAAGTTGCATAGACAATATGTGAACTCGTTGCATCTCGTTGTGACTAGCCAAGTATCGAATTGAATCTCTTGTGATGAACATTGCACACTAGCGAAAGTGTGAAGTCTTGTTTAACACTGGTGTAAATGCCTTGTGTGATGAGCTTACCGTGAACCACGTGTGATGACACTTAGAATTTGCCCCGCTGGTCTGGTTGACTAAGTGATGCAATTTCTTGAGATGATCTTAGGCAACTTTAAAGAGTGTGAACCAATTTGACATTATACCTCTTTTGTGGCTTACCTTGTGAGTGTGTGAACCTCTTTTGATCACCCTTTGAGCCTTAACCTTTTTTTGGAAGAAACTTGATAACATTGCTACCTTTAATTGACCCATTACCCATAATCCTCATGATCTGTGATTTGTTTGAATAGCCAACTTAGGCCAAAAGGCTAAGTTGGGGGTGTGGTGAAAAGAGAAGGTAAATCAAGAAAATGCAAAGAAGTCCCTTCTTCCCATGTTTTGAGAAAAAATGAAATTCCTCCATATATAAAAAAAATTGAAAAAGAAAAAAATGAAAGAAAAAGTTGTGGAATAAGGTTGTGGAAATACAAAGAAAATGGGGTTTCCAATGACCCATGGAAGATAAATAAGAGGTGACTTTTGAGCTTGAATGAAAATCATAAAGAGAAGGAAAGAAGGTGTTGTTCACATCACATTTCATGAGGATTTCAGCCTATAAGCCTGAATGACCAAACCATTACACTCAGCCCTATTACAAGCCTTGAAAAGACCTTTTTTGATCTTGAATGAGCTGAAGCAAAAGTCGATTGGAAAATAAGGGCAAACCTATGGGTGAAATCATGCATTGTGTTTATCTTTGTGAGTGTAAGTGTTGATATTGATTCCGAAACTTTAAATGATTGAACCATTGAGTGAATATGGAATCATTCTTTGTGTGAGGACATTTGAATAACTTTGTTGAGCTTGAACTGGCATTTGAAGCAAGTATAGTGATCTTGAGTTTGTTTGGTAATGGTGACTCACAACTTGAATCTTTGAGTGCACAATTGATCCTGGCACGAGTAAGTTGAGTCTTTTTGTGTGCATTCATGATTGAGTCTTGTGTAGCACTGTTTGAGAGATCCTTTTTGAACTGCTGAACTTGAGTTTTACTTGAGGACAAGCAAAAGTTTAAGTTAGGGGTGTTGATGAGTCCACGATTGGACTCTTTTAGGGATTTATTTTGATAGATTTAGTGTCCTCAAATGCATATATTTTCTCAATAACTGATGAAAATCCTTGAGTTTCAGGTATTTGGAGTTAGAGAAAAAGCATGGACACTATTCGGCAGAAAGGAACAAGGCAGCTGAAAAGAACGAAGAAAAGACGGCATGAGGATCGCCTAAACCATTAGGTGAGTCGTCGAATGGCTATGGTCTTGCCTAATGTTACAGTGTGCCAAGCTCTGAAGGAGAAAATCGAGTCGGCGAGTCGCTGAAAAATTCCGCGATGCAGTACTCCATCGCCCAACGTTACAGAACTTGAATTTGTTGAAGGCCAATGCAGAAAAGCGATGAACCAGACCAAAAGGCGGATCGCCGAGTGGATCGGCGATCCCGACTAACTACGTCGAGTGGTCCTTCGCAGCACACATTTTGACAACTATAAATACTTGTTTGAATTTTTAGTTTAGCATACAATCAGTAACAAATTTTAGAATATCAAACATTATTTTAAGTTTTTAGAACTTAGAGTTTTGGAGACTTTGTTCCTTAGCTTTGAAGATTTGAAGATTTCCATTTCTAAGCAATTGGAAGTGGGTATTGAAGATTCTTCATCTTAGACGTGTGTAAATACAATATCTATCGTACCCATTTGATGGAAATACTTTTCGGTATCGATTTCTATCTCTTTACTATGTCTAGCTAAAACCCCAATTCTTGGGGTGTGATTATGTGAATATGGGTTGAATTTACTGCTGGGTATTGCTAATAGATAGTTAATTTGCTTTTTAAAGGTGATTTCGTTCAGTAGTTGTGTTTGAATATAATGGGGTTGTAGTTGCAAATACAATTTTATCTTTGTGTTTTTTACTTGCTCGAGAGAGAGGTTTTAAAACCAAAACTACTAAATCGATAATCTGTGGTTATTGGATTGTCGTGGGTTCATCTCGAGAGAGTGAATCCTAAACCCTCTCCCACACATTACCGAGAGAGAGTGAATGGACTAAGGCAAAGGTTGTGCTTTATTGCCGCTTATTGGTGTTCGAGAGAAACCGATTTGATTCGGGGTAAATTGTTGGAGAGAAAATTTACCCCCACTAAAATCTAGCTTAGTTACCAATTTACAGTGATTTACTATCAATAGCATTTACCCGGTTATTTATTTTAGTCCATATTTTTATCACATCCCAAGAATCCCGTCTGCATATTCATATTTCTATAATATTTGCTGCTTCTAGTTGATAATTGACAACAAAAACCCCTTCGATAATTGACATTTGTGTCACCCTTTAATTTGATATGTTTTTCTTCGTATAAGTCTTTAGCTATAATTGACTTGAGCGAAGTTCTTGCTTTTCTCTTAATTCTCGATTACAAACCGCTCCCTTGGGACTCGACCCCAACTCACTAGTTGGGTTATATTACTATTGAACGACCGTGGACGCTTAGTATTGGATAAAGCTCCCAGATACGTCAGATAAATAAGGGGATTGTGTTATGCGGTTGAGTTACAATTCAGATTTTTCATTTTGAGTCTACATTTGTGGTGATGTATTTTATCAAGGTATGAATTGTCAAGGTGAGAAATGATCAATTGTATTCGGTATTGAGCATTTGAAAGGACTTACTCCTGGGGTGAGTCGTAAGTTTACTACTATTGATTGTTAAAGTACCTAAGAAAGGTTTCATTTTTAAAAGTGTTGGTTTATAATAAGGTAAATGGTCGGAGTGTTTATGATGGTTGTTAGTATTGTGAGTATGATTCACTAGTTATGCTCTCGTATGTTTTCACTTTTGTGGGTGGATCCCTAGTGGTGGATCAGGGGTACCAAATCATGCGATGTTCTCTTGGTTGAGTGGGAAGATTGGGAAGATTTGGTTATTTTGAATGACATAATTGGTGTTGTCTTGGAGTTGTTAAAGTATTTTAGTGGTTCTACATGTACCACCTTGCTTATGAGAATTTATAGAAGAGCTACCATGCGTATTTATGGTTGTCCGACAATCTAATATTCCATCTTATCGTCGAGGTCATGTATCGATTATGTGTGGTGGAATGTGGGGATCATTGGGTCCAATTCTACTGTTCTTAAGTGGTAATCTATAATTACTAAATCTAGCATTTCGATAGTGTTGCTAGAGGGTTTGTATGCTTGGACATATCCCTTAATAAGTATATGATGTCTAAAGACCAAAATTTTGCAACTTAAGCTTATGGAAATTTATGTTGTGAGAAGGAGATATTGATAAGAACTATGATTGTTTGGGTATTATGAGTGTGTGTTGGTTGGTTCAGGTTCACTGCTATTTGTAGCGAGTATTGACTTGGAATTTTATCATGCTTAATTGCTAAAGGATTCGTCCGGATGATTGTGTCAAGGTCCTTGATAACATGTTGTAGACGTGTGTACGATCAACTTTGGTGTTTGTTGGGAATCACTTTTGTTGTTAATTAAGTTTACATACAACAATATTTATCACTCGAGTATTGAGATGACTTCATTGAGGCATTGTATGGGAGGATGTGTAGGTGTTCAATTGGTTGGTTTGAGGTTGAAGACGTGAAACCTTTGAGAGTTGATTTGGTGAAAGATGTTCAGGGTAAGGTGAGAAGTATCCAATCTAAGGTTCTAGCAGCCCAGAGTTGACAGAAAAAGTATGTGGGACAAGTATCCCAGTTATTCAACGATTCAGATACTACTTTATTCTTGCTTTAGCCCTTTTCTCCTAGTTTGTCACTCGGGGACAAGTAATGGGTAAATTGGTATCTATTGTAACGACCTGATTCCGTCGTTAGGGAAAAGACAACGGAGAAAGAATTGGGGTTAGAAAACTTTTGGGTAGTAGCTTGGGATTTCCTAGCCTAGTCCAGATTTGGACGAAATAGGAGTTAGTGAGGTCTAGGGAAATCTGGTGACAAATGAGAGATCTAATTATGATTTTGATCACACGACTAGATAGCTAAGACGTTAAGGACCCCGTAAGACTTTACAAAATTGAATTCGGGTGAGTAGAACTCCTGAAATCGATCTTAGCGTGAACAGTATTTTCTGAGCATCGTTGGTTAAAGGTGTGTTGTGGAATGGGGGTCTTGTAATTATTAAAATAGCTCACTGGTTCCGTGCAAGCCGCTGGGGTGAGATTTCTGCCTTCAGGGCGGGGCCACTGTAGCCGGTGAGGACCATTGTGACGGGTTTGACGCGACTTAAAGTCGTAAATAAACCCCAAAATGTCTTTATTCTGCACTTTTTGACTTTGAGAGCTAAGGAACGACCCCATACAAGTTCTTGACCATTTTTCACCATTCTTGAGGCTAAAGGTAAGGTTTTAACTCCCCGAATCCGTTTTTTGATCCGTAGAACGTAGTTTCTTGGGTAATTATCATTGGGGGAAAGGTTTTTATCTGAAGTTAATGGTGGAAAAAGTCCTAATTTGGGTATTGGGATCTTGGGTTGGCCTAGGGTTGATAATGTTGATTATAATCCGGGTAATTAGGCCTCGTTTATTGATCTTTGCATTAATTATATATTTTTAGACCACGAACAAGCGGGAAGAATCTGGAAAGGGAAGATTCAAGTGCCTTAGGGGGTTCAAGCTTGGATTCGAGGTAGGTGATGGTTGTGACTTCATGTTGGTGTGATATATGTTTGTAATTGCTTCATTATAATGCATGTATATATGTGAATGTTGCATTATTGATCACCCTAATCGTAAATGAGAATAATTTAATAATTGTATGCCATGAGTCACCTCTTGTTGTATGATTGTGAGAATATACATTGTGATTGTGATTGTGGTTTGTTGAATGGGCGGGTGTCACGATCCGACACACTAACTGGGATCGGTTGCTACGTTCTGGTATAAACATGGGATCGTTTACCACATTCCGGCATAAATATGGGATCGGTTGCCACGTTCCGGCATAAATATTGGATCGGGTATCACGTTCCAGTATGCTAACAGTTTGGGTGTGGGTTCTATGAGAGGACCATTGAATTGGGTTCCATGAGAGGACCACTGAATTATGTTGTGTATCTACTTGTGATGATTACGTTCATATCTAATTATAATTGATATTAGAAGACTGTATGTTGCTCTAAATTGATGACCAATGTGTATTATTGAGAATGTGGGATACTACATTGATCCTGAAAAGATGACTAATATTGTATATGTTCGGTATATGCTTGTTTTATAATGTTGTGGTTACTTGCATGTGTTTCACTTATTGGGATAGCCGCGTGATCCTGCCAGTACATTGTGGTTGTGTACTAATATTGCACTTGCTCTTTCTTTGTTGAGTACAGGGCATATTCAGGTGGCTATTGATAGACTTCAGCTAAGTGACTATTGATTGTGACCGGATTCAAGGGTGAGCCATTTCTTTCAGGCTGTCATGGATCTCTCTTGTTTAAGTCCATTCTTTTTGGACTCAGACTATATATTTGTTTAAGGTGTTTGTTTAGTTTCGGGGTTGTACCCCTTGTTCTTAGACTTGTCGTTAGTAGAGTTTTGGTACAATGACTTTCAGGTTCTAGGGGTTGAATTTCCGCATTTGTTTGGTTAGTTATTTGTTTAAACCCTTGGAGTTTATGGGGGCTCCATTTTTTATTGTCGTTTAAACCTGCTTATGTATCTTTAAATGCTTAGTTTTTTGTTTAGTTTCTTGGTTTGGGTTGTAGTAGTGGTGCTCCCACCGAAGGGTTTGTGCGGGTGTCAATAACGACGGTCTGGATCGGGACATATAAATTGAATTAGTAGATATGGTATGAATGTATGTCTTGTTAGGTAGTTGTTTTAGGAAAAAATGACAAACCAAAACCTTTTAACATTTAATAGGACCCTTAAGCTACACTTTTAATATTTTTTTAAGAATAACACTATTTAATTTTCTATTAGACCCATTTATGTATTATTATTTTATGTTTTAAAAGTTTCAATTAAGAGAATACAAATAAGACTTGACCAACTAGAGAAAATCACAAAAGAGAATCTTTCAAAATAGGTAAAATTGCTTAAATTTTTCACTAGTACATTACAAAGATTAGGAATCTCAAAAATAGGAGATTCTCTTTCTTCTTCCTCAAACACAAAAGGACTGACAATTGATATTGAATTGTTAATCATATGTCTTCCTTATTAATCATCCATCTTCCTCTAATTCAGTTCAGTTCATCATATATTCGTCTTCCTCGAATTCACTTAATTTCAACGCCATAGATCGATGCAGTTTTTAATGAATACGAAACTGGAGGAGTTGAAGATAATTGGAAAAAAAATATTGTATTTCAATTTTGATCTTTGAGCTTTACTCTAAAAGGTATTGTGTCAAAACTTTTGTTGAATTTACGTACGATGCAGAACAAATAAAGGGATTTTTTACATGAAATTTAGTTCCTGCATAAGTTTGAAGATATGAATACACATTGGTTTTAAAATGAATACAAATTTCATGCAAGAAAAAAACTAATGTAGTGTAGTAGATACAACATGTCAAATTGAATTGAATTCAAATACCAACAGTCTACAAACTTGAATGAATACAGTTTCATAAAGGTTTCCCTAATGGAGCTAGGAGAAAAAAGTTTCATAAAATTTATTTCATTGTGTCCTCCCCACCCCCTAACATTCCTCAACCTCATCTTCACCCTATCCCTAGCCCTTATAGTTCTCATTCCTACCACCTCACGCCCCTACCTTCACACTTACATATCCCTTAGTATATGTCTAGGTTATATACAAAAGCGCTTAGGTGTCATCGCCACAATTATTCTTGACTTTTCAGTTTAAAAAATATTTAATTAAATATTTTAAATGGATGAAAATTTAGAAAGATGACACATGTCAGCATCTCAAAAATACAAAATTAATCAATTTTAAAAATTAAAATTTTACATGCAAAAAAAAAACTTAGTAACCAACTAAATAATTTCATATTTCATTTTTCCTAACATTATAAATTGGTTTATATTTTTGAATGTTGAATTTTAAAATTTCTTTTTTTGAAATAATCTTTTTAAAATAATTTAAAAAAGAAAACGGAAAAATAATTTTAAAACATAGATTATATGTAGGCTTTAAAATATACGGAATGAAAAAAATGCAATTATTAACTTTGAAATTTTAAAATTTTAATTTGAGAGTGATAAAATATGGTTACATACAGTCAATTTTACCCTTATTGTTCAATTTCAATTTTATTTTTTACAAAATAGGCAAAAACATGTTGTAATGTTTGGAACCAAGTTCCCTGAATTATTAAAAATCATGGTTTACATCTTCTTCTACATAATTATTTAAAAAATTAAAATAAAAAAATTAAGCAAAAACTGCAATTACTTTACTTATGGAATCAACTTTTCGTAAAATCAGTAAAATATCATTGTCTGTGTTATGAAATTATATAATAAGAAGAAGAAAGTAGGGAGAAGAGAGAAGAATTATTATTCCTCTTAAAGGGATGATTTAGGGTTTCACATATCTGTTTTACAAGGAAGGAAAATCCATTTATTTATAGGGAAAAGGTGACTTGGTCTTCAAATAGGATTTCTAACTTTTCTCGAACGGACTCCACATAATAGACATTCACTATAATAAAAATATGTTTATAACACTCCCTTGAATGTCTATTTGATAGATTATGTGCCTTGTTAAAACCTTATTACATAAAACCCAATGGGAAAAAATTCTAGTGAAGGAAAAAGAGTATACATATCTAATAATATGCATTATGGATGCCTCATTAAAAACCTTACAAGAAAAATTCAATGAGACAAAATCTTGTAGGGGAGAAAGAGTACATCATGTATTAACTTCCCCTAATGTGAATATCAGTCCAAACACTTGAATCCTCTCATTCTAAGATGTGCACCATCTTCACGAAAGTTGTACTTGGTAGAGATTTGGCGAATAGGTCAACCATAGTATTACTTGAAAAAACATGTTGCATGCTGATATCACCATTCTTTTGAGATCATGTGTGTAGAAAAGCTTTGACGAAATGTGCTTCCTTCTATCTTCTTTTATGAATTTTCCCTTCAAAATCAAATAATTATGAAAGTTTCTCACTGCAATTTCTATAAGCAAACACTTTATTGCCTTTTGAAAACTCTTCAAGAGTTCAATTTAAGTTATTAACTTGCTAACAATATGAAAGAATTCTTGATCGATTTAATCCTTATGAGGATTATAAACAAGTTTTTCAAAAACATGTATATGCTTCATGCATTTTGAATCATTCAAGAATTTTCATATCAATTTTGTCAAGTGACAACATTCAATATTAAATGCATGATATCTTCTAGTGTCTAGACTGCAAGTCAAATAAATTGTATGTTTACCAAGACGCATCATTCCATTTTTCACTTGATAATTATTTCTACGCCAGCATACTTTATTAGACGTAGAATTCATATCCTCATAATATTTTATAATATTGCTCTAGATTGTATTAGAGATATCGTTGATGAGAGGTCACTTTATATTGGTTCACAATACGACATAACATATTGAAATTATTTTCAGGTACCTACCCCTCTTATGAGGTTTCATGACGTGATATGGCATAGGCTCTTCAAGAGCACATTACCTCCTCATTATGATCATTTTAATCATTTGTTCCTTCTCCTTTTTTAAGGATTATTTTATTTAGAATCGATTAGTTTATCATGCTTCATGCATGTCATAGACTCTATCCTTTAGGGATATTCAATAGGAGCATTTGCAACTCTTGGTTGCTCCTAATCTCCCTCTTATGTTAGATAAACTAACATGCATTCCAATCTATTTTGAAAAACTCATCTTTGTGCATCATGATATATTCATTAATTATACCGCACATCCAAATTATCAGATGAAAATATTTGGTCCATGACCATAAATTAATTGGGAGAACAATTGATCATAATTTATTGATATGATGCATACAATTACTTTAGTATGCAATACATTATATTTCAAATCATGAAACTTTTGTTCTCATAAGCTTGGATATTTATCAATATTATCAAGATGAATCATCTTGATTACATATGAAATTTTTTCTCTTAACTCAATTATCTTGCACACACAATTTTGCGAGTGTCAAACTGCAGGTTGACAACAAATGCACTAGTAGATGCATCTATTTATCATATTACATGACAAACGAACAGACTCATATTCACCTTTTAAATTTCAGAATTTAAGAATTTAGTCCCAACATTAGTTGATCCAATCAACTTATCATAAGAACATGCAACAAAGAATATTTTGGTTCTTTAGTATATGTCTACTAAGAAAATTCCAAGTTTACCGTGACAAGTGTCATTTGCCTTCAGTAAATTTCTGATTTACTATCATATGAGAAAAATTTAGATTTACTACTTTGAGAGTAATTTTCAGATTTATTTCTTCTTAAGCACTCTACCTCTTATGAAGGTGAGTCGTGATCCCATCACCACTAAGTGCTTGTCCTTATTGAAAATATTTATTTTGTACTATTACATTCACTTCAGTATTGGATTATTCAATCTCAATTGATAGGCAATAATCATTTATCAAGGTGAATGGACTCAATCTGATTATTAGAAAATTATTTTCGTAATCATATTACATGTGCCAACAATTTTGCAAACTCCAAATTATGAGATGACAATAGGCACATATAAGACCATCTAGAAGAGACATATATTAGGACCATAAAGTATCTAAGTAACCCATTAGGTGGGTGAATAGATCCATAAATATCTCCATATACGTTCCAACGATGCTGGCCGGGGACTCAATCTCAACTTTTGTTGATGATGGTCTCGCAATTAACTTGCCTTAATTATAAGTAGTACAAAAAAATCACCATTTAAAAGAATATTTAGGTTCTTTAATGAATGTCCATTTGAATTTTCTATAGTTCATCTCATCATTATATACTCATGATGTCTTAGACGATATAGACCCATGATGTCCCAGACGATCATGTCAAAGTACGAGAGCATTGAAAGTAGGAAATTTTTGATTTACTATAGAATGTGTCTCAGTTGCACTAATCCTTGTCCAATATAAATTAGAAAATAACATATGCCTGCCAAAAGACATTCTTAGTGATACAACATCTACAACCAAAGGTCGCGACCTTTTTCACGCCTAGCATGGTGTGCTTACACCTCATTCAGTTCAGTTTATTAAAAGTTCTCATTATTTAATCACTTGCCTTTTTTCAGACATATTATGCACTACTACCACATTCACTTTTAGTAAATAGATCTGTATATGTAGCCTTTATCAAAAGTTCTCATTATTCATGAATGGAACACAATAATCTGAGCATATCAAATTATGATAGCTTTAGTACTTCTTTCCACATTCATGTAACATTGTTCAATCACTTGTCTTCTTTCAGACATATTATGCACTACTACCACATTCACTTTAGGGAATGGAGCAATTTCAATTGGATAGGTCTCATGACTAATTTTCCATCAAAAACACATTATTTTGCCTTGGTCATCAATATATTATCAATATGGTGCATTGAGACTCAAACTCAATGTCTTATCCATACAAAAGCGTTTTAAGTCATAAATCAATGAGACTTAAACCCAACATCTTATCATCATGGTGCAGCAGGACTTAAACTTGATGTCTTACCCTCTTAATGTGATTTGACATAAATACATCACCTTATCCTTTTGATGTGATAGGACTTGAATCCACCGTCTTATCCTCGACAAATGTATAAAAAATTAGCCATGAGCCTTTTGAACTATTATGACCACTTTTTGGTTATCATTAATATAATAAATTGAGAAAATGCATAAGTACCCCCCCCCCCCAACATATGCCTGAAATTTCAGAGACACGCTTATATTATACTAAGGTTCTATTATCCCTCCGAACTTATTTTATAAATAATTTTCTACCCCTTTTCGACCTACGTGACACTATCAATGAAAAATTGTCAACACACGCTGGGCCCAGAAGATAGTACCACATAGGCCGAAAAGGGGTAGAAAATTATTTATAAAATAAGTTCGAGAAGGTAATAGGACCTTAGTATAGTATAAGTGTGTCTCTGAGATTTCGGACATAAATTGAGGGTACTTATGCATTTTCCCTAATAAATTTGATTATCACATTGGGTGATAATTTAAACTTGATTCGAAGTATTTATGCCACATCGATTGGTCATTCTAATCAAGTACCAATGTAATCATTGCATGCTAAATACATAAATATACTAATATAGCATGTAACTCTACAAGTTAAACAAAAATATTAAATCCAAACAACAATAAGCTAAAAGCTCAAATCACTTTTCCTGAGAAATGACAATTACGATCGTTTGTCACCTACCGACTTCAAAGCACTTGTTGCTTTTAAGGGCTTGCCCACTGATAAGCAGGGGCGGACCTACAGAGGGTGAAGTGGGTTCAACCCACTTCGTTGAAAAATAACATCATATATATATATATATATTTTATCAGTTTTTAAAATTTTATATGTATATATTAACTTTTGAACTCACTAACACAGGTGTGACCTTTGGCAGAGTGGTGAAAAGGGTTCAATTTTCCTAGCCAACCCAAGTTCAAATTCCTGTTGTCACATTTTAGTTTTATTTTTTATATCTTGAATCCACTTCGTGAAAATTCTGGGTCCGCCACATTTTAGTTTTATTTGGGTTCGCCACTGCTGATAAGGATCTGCCCGAAAGCTTATTACAGAGTACTTCAACAACTACTTTTCTATCACTCAAAGACAGTTTCTCAAAGATGAGAAAATAATTAGTACTGTATAAATATATATTATATTCTCTATTTTATAAGCGAACAAGGTGTGGAACGAATGGTATGAAGCAGCTATAGCTGTACTGAAAGTTGGACTCTCTCAAAGGGTAAATTTGTACATGACCTTTCCATAAATACACATATACAACCCTGTTTCAAACATGTATACTATTTTTTTTCTCCCATCTAACATGTGTACAACATTTCACCATGGAAACAAAACAAATTAAACCCTATTCTCTAATTCAGCGGCAGCTTTTAGAGGATTAGGTTTAGGAACAACTTCTCGGTGGTTAGAATTAACGACAAAGGATGCCAGTGAAGAGTCAAGCCTTGATGCCGACGAGTTCATTAACTTTATGCACAGGTCATCGTTTCTCTTATGCTATACTTATTTATTGTTCATCTTCTCTGAGATTTTTATCTCTCCAAAAACTAACACAATGATTAATAAGTTTTGGGGAGCCAAGCATTTAATATTCCTTTTGTTGACTTTGAAATTTAGTTATTCCATCGATCTCAATTTATGTGACACTTTTTATTTTTGAGAGTCAAAACAATTTAAATTTGATCGAAATTTGCGTATGAAATTTTCAATTTTCTTGAAATAAAATTTATATATTTGTAAATTATATAAAAAGTACTATAAGTCGCAATAATTAATAATTCAAAATATTTTTAAAAAAATCTACGAAAAACTTACAGTCAAATATAAACTTGTTTGAATCTCGAAATCTGAAAAGTGTCACATAAAATTAGACGAAGGGAATGTTTACTTTCAATGTAAGATGCATATGTGTTGTTGCATGTAGGTAAATTATGTACTAATTAAAGAATTTAATATTTTAACTTTAGGGTTGAATTTTATTGTTGCTTTTTAGAATTCAAATATAAGTTCCAAAATTAGGGGATTTTAGAATTGAATTGATCTTCAAATTGCAGATAGTCTTATTTCGATTTGAAAGGCAACAAGTGGACAAAGACTACGATGAAGCTGTTTGATAGAGCCTGTGGACGACTCATATAGCGAGGTAAGGATTTTAATTTTCACTTTATGAGAAAAGCAAGGTATTAGGGTGTGTTTGGTATGAAAGGAAAATATTTTTCGAAAAATATTTTTTAATTTTCTCATGTTTGGTTGGGTTAAATGTTTTCCAAATCAACTCATTTTTTTCAAATTTAAGGAAAATGACTTCCCTTCAAAGAAAATATTTTCCAAAACTCTCTTCCGAACCCACTCATCCCCTACCAGCCCCTCCAACCCAAAAAAATTTGAAATTTATTTTTAAAAAATATTTTCAATTTCAAAATTTCTTTTTTTTCACCCCTACCTCGACCCCCCACCCACGCACCCCCTACCAGCCCCCCACCCCCTCAAAAAAAAATTAAGTTTGTTTTTAAAAAATATTTTAAACTTCAAAATTTCATTTT